>CAUYSK010123403.1:0-34675 GCA_963575035.1 Avahi laniger
GTAAGTGTTCACTAGGCAGGCAGAGAGATTCCCCACACTTGGGCTAAGCAGGTTGTTATGGGCTACATTGGGTTCCCCCTAAATTCATATAGTGAGGCTCTAATCCCCAGATCCTCAGAATATGACTGTATTTGGAGACAGGGTCTTTGAAGAGACAATTAAGTTAAAATGAGGCCATTAGTGTGGGCCCTAATCAGATATGACTCATGTCCTCATACGAAGAGGAGATCAGGACACAGCCACGCACAGAGGGACGACCACGTGGGAACACCAGGAGAAGACAGCATCTGCAAGCCAAAGAGAGAGGCCTCAGAAGGAACCAACCCGGAGACACCTTGATCTTGGACTTCCAGCCTCCAGGACTGTGAGACCACAAATTTCTGTTTAAGCGGCGCTGCCTGCGGTGCTCTGTGATGGCGACCTCGGCAAACTAACACAGGGAGTGCGATCGTCTCAGCTGTCGTTTCTTTCTTTGGTTACCATCTGGCAGAAAATGGCACTCAGTTTTTGCTTCTGAGTCAAATCTCATTATTAATCTCTCTCTTGCCTTTTATTAAGCAGGAAGGGTGTGCTTAAACCGAGGTGCCGGAGAATTTTCCGTGGTTAGAGCCACACGAAGCCATGTGTACAACACCTGCCTTACCCTAGGCTCTGGAGTCGAATGAACAAGGTCTACCTTTAGGGAACGTGGAAGTCCAACTTACTTGAACTCTCGAAGCCTGTTTTCTAACCTGCAGGACAAGAGTCGTAGCAGCTCCACTCCCCAGGTGTGCAGTGAGGACGGAGCCCGACGCCGTACTCACAGGCGTGCCTGAGTGCACGTGTTGAGTGAACATGAGCAACCACCATCACCATCAGCACCGTCGCTCCCCGCGTTCTCCAAGCGTGGTGGAAGCCAGTCTAGGAACATCTGTAATCCCCGGAAATCTCAGCTGCGCACAACAGAGTGGTCGCCTTCCTTCTGCCCCATGAGGCAGGAGGACCTTGAAGCCAAGTAGAAAAGTTATCACCTGCCCTGTAGGTTCACAGCTTTCCAGCCTCAGACCCCCACCAGAGCCACTGCCTTCCAGACTGTTTCTCTGCAAACACTGAAGAACTGCTGGCTTTCTATTAAGATTTCTGGGAGCAAACGGCATCCTTCACCAAAACCATTACTATTTCAAAGGAGAAATTTACATTTTATTAGCAAATCCGTCTGGGAAAGGGAGGATGTTTTTGGTCCACATGAAATAATTACTTCTCATTCTTTTATCTGTTTGTTAAACTTTTATGCAGAATGTTTTTTGACGTGTTTTATTTCCTTGACTGCCATAAACGTTTCACAGGACACACAACTGGATAATACTGCCTGGAGACCTCTTCTACCTAAGAGGGTAGGCACAGAGCTGGCAGCTTTTTACCTGGTTGATGTTTTCTCGTCTCCGCTGGAAGCTGAGCTGCTAAAATGCAGGTGGATGGGCTGGGTCGTAGTGTGACTTGGCTTGTTGATTAATCAGAAACTTCTGAACATCGAAGATGGTTTTTCTCCTCAAATATGATCTCCCAACACCGACTGCTAGTTCGACATCCCCCTGTAATTAGGGAGTCAGCTTGGTGCTGAACACCAGCGTCCCTGGGAAGTCGCTTGCCAGTATAGACGAGTCTTAACCAGGCAGTGTGTGTGGTGCAGACTCTGGAGCCCGGGTTCAAGTCTCAGATTGCTGTGTGACCTTTGGGACTTCCACGTGATCCCAAGTCGACCAAACACCTGCTGCTCCTGGCGAAACGTGTCCACGCTGCAGTCATCGTGCAGTTGCAGTTTGGAGCTGCAGCGGGTTGGAAGGTGCAGCCCCTGCCATCCACAGATGGAGTCTGTTTGCCCCACACCTGGAGTGTGGTCATGTGCTTCGCCAGTAGGTTTTGCCAGAGGTGGTGTTGGTTGCACGAGGTCCAGAGCCCGGCCTCAGGGAGCGTTGCAGCTTCAGATGTCCACGTGGGACACGAACCTGGGGCCGCCGTGTCGGGAAGCCAGTCTGGTCTCCTGGGGGTGGGAGGATGCGTGGAAAAAAACACTTGAGCCCCAGCTGACGGCCAGACCCTTGTGGAGGCCGTGACGCCCTGAGAGCCTCCACTCAAATGCAGTCACGGGAGTGCACCTAGAGCATGAGCCTCAGAATCACACGTCACTTAGTCTTCGGGTGTTTTTTTTGCAGTGTTACGTATTTAATTGCTGTGCTAGTAGACTGAGTTCACTTTGATTCCTGGTCTATTAGATGTTATTATGAAGCTGGATTGTATCCAATGTGTTTTGATAAAACATTTATCAAAACTGAGATCTGATCCTTCAACTAGCAAGGATAGTTAGATAGATTTCCTCTTTTTTCTCTGTTATGTGATGAATTATATTGATCCATTTTCCTGTTCCTGATATCAAATGATGCTGTTGTAAGCCACTAACCAATATTAATTATTTAAATTCTCACGGTGATTCTTCTCATAGAAGAATCACACATGTATCATTACCCCCGGTTACAGAGGAGGAGATGCAGGTACAGAGGGGACATCGGTTGTCTGTGGTCCCCGTGGCTCCGGCCACCCCACGGTGCTGCCAGAGCGAGGGCTGACCACAGCTGGCGGGGGAAGCCTTCGCTCCTCAGCTGTGGGAAGGTGCAGGGGCCTGGACCCGCTTGGTTTTCTGGGGGCCCGGGGGCCATTTGATCCCCAACCTCTGGGTACCAACAAGTGGAGGCCTTGCCTAGGGCAGTCTCACTTCAACGCCAGGGCCCCCTGTCCCCAGGGAAGGCCCACTGTGTCACCCGGCACAGAGCCACCCACAGGTCAGACTCCCAAACCCTGACTGCTTCCTCTGGCTCAGGGCCCAACCCTCAGCACCCCTGGGTTGGCTGTCCCTGGAGGTGTGGGTGGTTGCTTGTGTCACCAAGGGGTTCTCTGTCTAGTCAGCCCCCTCGGGGTTGGCGTAAGGTCCTGGAGCAAACCACAAGGGCCTTCAGGTAACACACATGGATTTGCAAAGGCTCCTGTCCCCACTCCGAAGTCTGGCAGAGCCCCAGGGAGCTGTTCTCTCCGGAACCTGCAGAGACGTCTGCTGCCTCTCCAGACCCCCAGCTTTTGCCTAGAGCTGGGCAGAGACTCCCTTGGAGTTTGTCTGGTGGAGATCGACCTCTGACCTCGCTCAGCCCAGTCTCCCGCCCCGCCATGCCTAGAGGATGCTCAAACTTCAAACACCCTTCCCAGCCTCCTGGGGCTGTGGGTATTGGTCACTTCCTGAGCTGCCCAGGGGTCTGAAACAAGATGCGGTATCTCCGGAAGGAAATGAGAGACGGGAACACACCGAGTCTTCGGTTTCCCTCACTGGCTCTTCAAGGAGCCACTTTCTCATTATGGCGAAGAGGTGTCAGGACCACAGAGCAGCCTGGGAATAGCTGTCCATTTGGAAAGCACATTTCGTTTTGGAAAGAAAAGGATGCTTCATTCGGGGCAGGGGAAGTGTTTCCTCCGCACCTGGCTGTAGCCCCCAGAAGGTTGTTTGGGGGTGAGGAGGGGAGAGGCGGCCTCCTCCCTTGCTCTGACTCTCAGTGGGGACAGAGCAGGTCACACTGTGGGCATCACAGCCAGGCAGCAGTGTCTCCGGGGTCCTAACCACCCCCCCAGAACCAGGGAAACTGAGAGGAGTGTCCAAAGGCTACAGTGCAGCTCCCAGGCGTTTTTATTGCTGCAGAAATTTCACGTGTGTGCGCCGCCACCCCCCTGAGCTGAGTGGGAGGGTGCAGGTCTGTGGGCACCTGCTCTGATCCCAGAGTCACCTCGGGTGACAGGTGGGGTGGGATGGACATTGTCTTAGTGCTCAGGCTGCTGTAGGAAAATACCACACACCGGGTGGCTTACAAACAACAGACCTTCCCCATCACAGTTCTGAGAGTCAAGACCAGACAGCAGCAGATCCCATGTCTGGGGAAGGTCTGATTCCCACTCGGCCATCTTCCCTCTGATCTCACATGGCAGAAGGGGCAAGGATCTCTCTGGAGCCTCTTTGAGAAGGACACTGACCCCATTCACGATGGCTCCACCCTGGTGACCTAATCATCTCCCTCCCGAAGGTCCTGCCTCGTGACACCCTTGAACTGGGGAGTAGGTTTCGACATGTAAATTTTAGAGGGACGCAGATGTGCAGACTGCAGTGAAGCCCACGTGACACCTTGTTCGGGTGTAGTCGCTGCCTGATCCAGCACGCAAGCTCACACCTGCAAACTGGGCCGTGCTTCAGGGCGGGCCAGACCTGGTGCCAGGTGCTGTGGGGCGTGGCACGTCCTGGAGTTTAGTTAATGGTGTGTCGGTGGGCAGATGGGCGGGTGGGTGACTTGAGCCCACAGAGGTGTCATCCGGAGTCATCCAGGAAGCTGCCTTGTCTTGGAAGGGGCTGCCTGATATATACAGGAGGCGTCAAATCTTGATCTGCAGAGAGCTTCAGCGGGGACCAACCAGGTGGACCCCATCCTTCTCCCCTACCTGCCAGCCAGGTGCTTGTCCCTCCAGATCTTCCCTAGGTCCCAAGTCCCCGCTGGGGTGCACTTGGCCCTGGCCTGCCTCACGCCCCCTCCTCCATCCGTGCCGGAGCCGTGCCTGAGCGCACCGGGCTGTTCCTTACACGTCCCGTGTTGGTCTTTACGTTCCTCAGAGGCTGGGGCACAGCATTTATGCCCCACACTCCCCTCGGGACCCTCGTAGACAGCTCCCCCTGCTGCACCCACACAGCCCCCAACCTCTCAGGCGCCTCCCGGGCAGCTTGGCCCCCTGGGTGCGTCCAACGCAGGCCTTTGGCACAAGACTCGGGTCGTTGCCAAGCTCCTGCAGGCGCGGTGTCCTGATCCTCCTTGCTGCTTGTTCCTTGAGGAGTCTGTTCCTGGGCGTGTGGGGCACACCCCACCTCGGGCACTGAGCAACGGCAAGATGCCCCCCAGGCCTCCAGGTCTCCCCGATGGGGCGGCGCAGGTGCTGGGCGCACGGAGGAGCTGTCTGTTTCAGCGCAGGTGAGGGGATGGGAGGGTGCGCCAGACACGAGGGCAGGCTGGGGATTTGGGGTGCGCTCTGGAACGGGTCTCCACCTGCTCCATGTTGAACATGGCGGTGGGAGGAAGACTTGGCGCTCGGCCGAGCACAGCGCCTGGGGGGAGGTGCCCGCGGCGTTGCTGTGTCTTCACCCTCGTTAGTGGTGCTGTTACTGGTGCCTGCGCCCGGAACCAGAGGAGACAGACCCCACACTCTGCCTGCCTTATGCCTCCAAACCCGCAGCCAAACGCCGACTGGATGGCACTGAAATGCCACGTTGAACCTGGTCCCCTGTTCTTGCTTCAGAAGACACTCTCCAGGCCTGGGGCCAGCAGTGGCAGAGGACGGCGTGTGGCTGCTCCCTGTGCAGTTAGGACAAGTAAATGCGTATTGTTCTCATCTGCATTATAAGCTGAGGTGTTTTGGCCAGAATGGAGCAAGTGGCCTTGCTGCTGCGTGGGTGACCAGGTTTGGGTTCCTAGAGCTTTTCTCTGGAAGCGAAGCCTGGACTCACTGCCACCTGGTCCACTGTTAAGTTATTTTCTGCAGCTGTCCTGGGTGTGCACTTATGTCCAACTGTACATTTATGTGGGGCCTTAGGCCACCTTCACAGTGAGCAGTCTGCTCTTTGTGCAGAAGTCATCAATAACTGTTTTTCCAACAACAGTAACCCCAACAGCAAACTTTTTTAAGGCTGACCACGTGCCTGGCACTGCTCTGAACCTTCACACCAAACCCATTTCACAGATGCGAAAGCCGAGGCCCATGGATTGAACATAATGCCCAATGTCACATGGTACAAGTCTGGAATTTGCACCAGCAGCCTGGCCCAGGGCCTATGCCCTTCATCCCTGTGGCAGCATCCCTCCGTCGGCCTGCCAGGTTCACGTCAGGTGTTCAGCTGACCCACGGGAGTGGGAGAGAGACGCCCTGCCCTTGTGGGCACAGAGGCCTGGCACTGCGATGGGGGCAGCACAACCACCGGGGCCAAGAGAAGGGAGTGTTCGGCTCAGCCCGGGCAGCCCATGGCGTGGGTCGGAGAGGTTTTGCTGAGTCCACGTTGCTTAAGTCGAGTGCTGAAAGCTGAGTCAAAGGTGGGCCGTAGCGGGAGGAGGCACCTCACGCACCTGCCTGTCTGACCGAGTGTGGCTGAAGGCAGGCCTCTCCCTAAATACCTCCCTTCCACCTTCACGCCCAGCAGAGCAGCATCTCAAGAGACTGCCCCAGTCCTCTGCCCAGAGGTGCTGCCCACACGGCTTTGGGTGGAGGCCGTCTGGCTGCTGAAACCAAGGTGGTCCTGATAACTCTGTTGTCAGAGTCATCTTGTCCCTCTTCTTGAAGACGAGCTCACACTCTCAGCCTCATAGCTCCATCACCTTCTCCCGGTCTGACAGTTGTCCTTCATCTCGTCTCATCTCCGTCCCTGTCAGTTCTAACCGGCTGTGTTCCTGCTTGTCTAATTCCACACGCTTGTGATCCGGTGATACTCCAGCCACACCCTCGGTGTTCACGTTTTGCAGCAGGGATAGGTTTTCTCACCTTTTCCCATATAGACAGCCTGAGAAATTTCCAAATCTTCAAGTTCCGGTTCCGTTTTGCCTAACAATTCTTTCTTCAATTCATCTCTTTCCCTTTCACATTTTACTGTAAGCAATCAGGAAGAGCCAGCTGCTCCCTCAAGACTTTGCTTAGAAATCTCCTTGACTAAATATGCAATTTTATTGCTCTCAAGGTCTACCTTCCACACAATACTAGAACACAATTCAGCCAAGTTCTTTGCCACTTTACACCAAGGACCACTTTTGCTCAAGTTTCCAGCAACATGTTTCTCCTTTCCATCTGAGAGCTCACCAGAATCACTCCAGCACGCACCTCGAAACGCTTCCAGCCTCTGCTCGTTCGTTACCCAGTTCCAAGGCCGTTTCCACATTGTTTGATGTTTGTGGCAGTAGCACCCCACTCCCGGTACTGAAATGTCTATTGGTCAACAGTCGATTGTGAGGAACTGGCTCACGTGATTCTGGGGCTGGCAAGTCTGGAATCTGCAGGACAGACTGGAAACTGAGGCAGGAGCTGATGCTGCAGTCTTGAGGACAGATTTTTTCTTCCATAGGAAACCTCCGTTTTTGTTCATAAGGCCTCCAACTGATTGGATAATTCCTCGTTATCATTTGACATCAACTCATTGTAGATATGTGTGTTTCTCCAGACTAGCATCGGAATGCCTGGCTCTTTTTTGGGTGTCTACGTGATGGCTCTGAGACCAAGATCTTCCCCTCTGGGGCATGTCAGCCTTGCCCATGTGGTCTCTGGTTCTGGCCTCCCTTTGGGACCTCCAGGGGCACCTGGCTTCACCTGCTTGGCTGTTTCCGCACGTCAAGGGCACGAGGCTGTAGGTAACAGGTCTGTAGGAACTGAGTTAGGATAATTTTCTGCAGGTGTTGGTTTTGATGCCACCCACTGGGCTGTGCCTACATCTGTGGGAGGAATTTTTTGCACTGAACTGAGATTTAATGAACAGTTTTAAATGCTTTTTTGAGGTTTCCCCCTCTCTCCATTTATGGGGACTGGCTTGTATCTAGTCAGAAAAATGGGGCTCCAAGGGGGTCTGAGACTCAACCAGTTGAGCCCTGTGGGAACACAGGACACAGCCGACGGGGGTTTCCAAGCTCTGGCTTTGCTTCCACCACTGTATAGATAGTTCCTCCCCATGCCTTTTGGATAAAGGCACCCGCTCACATGGGTCCTAGCGCAGTGATAATCTTACCATCGTGAAATGACCAGGGTCTTTGCGAAAAGCAGGAGTGGTGTTTGGAAAGTGAGATGAGAGTCAGTAGATGTGCACCTGCCATTTCAAGAGCGGTGATTGCACTCCTCATGGCGTGAGGCCTTCAGTGATGTAAAAGGACATTAAAAAAATCAGTGTTCTGCAGGTGACGCTTAATTTAATATGATTTCTACTTCGCAGGTGGCGATCATCGCAGGCAACTTTGAACTGGCAGAATACATCAAGAACCACAAGGAGACAGACATCGGTGAGTAGCCTTGCTGATCAGCCACAGAAGAATTTGGTTTGGCTAAGGAGACATTCACCAGCTTTTCAAAATTCTCCTAAGATTGGTTCAGAGCCTGCTTTTAGCGGAACTGAACAGAGAGCATTTTCCATCTCAGTCTTATGTTTTTTCACCTTATAGTAGGGACGGGGCTAAGGAAGACCTTGGAAATTAGGCCGTTTGGCATGTGCAGCCTGCTTCTCCAGCTGATGTTCTAATCTCCTCTGACAGGCCCCATTTCAAGGTCTTTCCACTCTAAGATCATTGACTTAGGGAAGAGGGAAGAGGAACAGCAAATGTTTAATTTATGCTAAGGGTTGGCTCTAGGATTCTCTCTCTGATTTATGTATCTGATTTTCCCAAATCTTGATAAACGCTGATAGGTGCCATTATTTGTCCGGACTCGTAGAACGTACGAGCCCAAGAGTGAGCCCTAAAGTGCACGGTGGACTTTGGGTGACGCGGTGGGGTCATGGGTTGTAGCAGCTGCACCAGCGCGTGGGGGTGTTGGTGCTGGGGGGCTGTGCATGTTGGTGATGGGGGGGTACACGGGCAAGCTCTGTTCCTTCTGCTCAATTTTACTGTGAACTTAAAACGGCTCTAAAAATATGTCTTTTTTACAAAATCTGAAAAGAAAAGAAATTAGGCAGGGGAACTTGCTAAGCGTCAAGCGATGGATGTAGGCATTGCTCTTTGATTGGAGAATCGTTTATTTGCAGCTAATTTAGATGTGTTCCTTGGAAGAGTCTGTAACATACCCGCTTCCATCCAGGCAAGCGCTGGCGACTAAGCGAGGAGGGGGAGAGCCAACCGCGTCCTCCCCCTTCCCCTCTGGTTGCCTCCGCTTCCCCCGGCGATTGTGCTGACGACCACTCCCCTTTCTAGTACCTCTTGTGCCAACCAGGAGGGCAGTTTCTGGGGCTCGCCTTCCCTCCCGCCGCCCTGCCGTCGGCTGGGCCCAGTCTTGCACCTTGGACGAGCCCGCTGGCCTGTTTCCTCCAGCCCCAGGCTTCCACAGGACCTGCAGCGGGGAGCAGTCCCGTTGGACCAGCAGCGGTGAGCTTTCGAAGATGGCACCATCCCATCCACGGGGTCCGGGGGGGCCTCCCAGGTGCCTTGAGAAGCAGCCACATGGCATCTGCCTTTTACTGCCTGTGCCCTCCACCCTGTTTTTGGCATCGGGGAGCAAGCAAAACCACGTTTGGCTGGCTGTCACGTCTCCACCGTGTCGAATGTGTGCCTCGCATCGAGTCTGGCTGCCACCTGCCCTGCCTGAGTGAATCGCACAAGTTCACAGGGCCAGATGCTTTGCTTGCACCATCAAGCACCCGTGCTGAGCATTGGGGCCTCCAGGAGGCCGGGCCCGATGCTGACACGTGGTCCCTCCTGTGAGCCAGGGCAAGTCACTTAATTGCCCTGAGATCCAGGGTGGCACCACGGCTGCATTAGCACCTCTGTGAGCGCATTAGCGAGATTGATGAGTTAGAGCCTGCAAAGTCATTTAGAAAACGAACTGAGCTCTTGGAATGCAAGAGACTGTCTTCCTCCCTCCTCCCTAATACCTGAGAGCGCTGCGAGAGCTTCGGTTTGAGGTTTGCTGTGACAGGAATGGAACTGTCTTAAGCAGAGGCACACAGTAGAGGAGGGAGAGGACTGAGCCTCAGGGTGGGTCCTACCCATGGCTGCAGGGACGGTGTCCCGGACGCAGAGCCCCTTCTGCCCCACAGAGACATCTGCAGTGGATACGAGCTCTGGGCTGCCCTCAGGATGCTTGTAACGTGCTCACCTTGACCGGGAGCTGCACAGCAAAGAGGGAGGTGTGAGGCGTCGTCTTTATCCTCCTCTCTGGATGCAGCTGAGAGAGATCTGGGGCTGCTACGCCACGCCCCTAAGCCACACCCTTCACAGTCACAGCCACGGATGCAGGGACCAGCCACTGAACTCTCCACCTCAAAAGCAGGGCACCTCACCTTCCCTTGAAGCCCTGAGTTGATTTTAAAACCCAGCCTGGGGAGATGTGTTGTCATTTCAGTTTTGAGATGATATTATCTTCCCTATCTGTGATGCAAGCACCTCTTCACAAACAAAAATTGTTTTATTATTATAATAAAAGTAATACCCATTTTGGGGGGTGAATACATTTTAATTACCACTCACCCATTCTGCACAATAGGCTCGTGTGACTGCCGTGCCGCACGGCGTGAGGATTGAGGTTTGAGGTCTCTCACTGCAGTACGTTTGCAAGCCGCTTTGGTCTGCAGTGAAGACTCAGGGCTGGCGTCTGTAATCAGTGATGCAGGAAGCCCATGTCCACTGTTACTGGTTTTGGGGCTTCCCCAGGGCCCCAAATGGAAAGGAAAGAAAATCTGCACTTCCTCATGGGGTTTCTTCTGCATCTCCACAGAAGGGGAAAAAAAAAGAACTCTTCTATTATCTAAGTTGTCTAAGGATTTGTGAACATGAACTAGCACACTGGTGTCAGTGCAAACCGTGCCTTCCAAATCAACTCTGTTGACCATTTCCCAGAAAGAGAGAGAGAGAGAGAGATTGAGAGTGTGAAGGCCGAGAGTCCCCTGCGGACCCAGACACCTCTCGGTGTGTCGATTGATTGAAGCACGGTGAGTCATTGTGAGGTCCTGATTCAGCTAAACCCCTTGGATTGAACCCACTTGACTCTTCCCTATCCTGTGGCCACCCCACTTTGCACCTCCCCTCTTTACTGGGGGGGCCAGGTGTTGAGTGTGTGGTGGGCACGGTCCCCTAGCGCGTGCGTTTGCCTGCCCGGGTCGTGGTAGCTCCTGCGTGTAAGTCCATGCCCGCGGTCTAAGGAAGCTGCCTTACTTCCGGGTGAACCGATAAGCACGGTGAAAACAGCTAGCGCTTACTGAGTGCTGTGGGCCCGGAATTTTGTGTACCTGTCCAGGTGCAGCTGTTGTCCCCATATTACAAAGGAAGAAACCGAGAGGTGACGTGGCACTTGGGGCCTTTGGGTTTGACGGCAAATGGTGGATTGTGGAGGTGACCCCAGGAAGCACCATGGGGGCAGGGGGACGTAGCAGGGGGTGGACAGGACCCTTGCAGAGGATTTTTAATGAGCAGTTGATTCCTCGGGCCTCTGAGGTGCGGGCCCTCTGGGAGGCTGCAGAGAGCCTTGGCGTTGCGAAGCGGTTCATGTGTTTCCCACTGGTTTCAGCTCCTGGTCAGTTCCAGCCTGCTCCGTGCACCCTCCTTCCAGGGTCCAGAGAAGAGCCGTGTCAGGGATTACAGGTGCCTGCGGGGCGAGCAGTGCACACTCATGGGAACAGTGAGCACCCAGGGGACACTGGAAGGGCACTCATGGCATCTTATATTCAGGACTTCTAAACCCACATGCTAGAGTGGTTGGATGAGCCAGGTTTCAAACCCAAGTCCATCTGACTCTGGGGTACTTCCCTCGGTGAAGCCGAAAAGAGCCTTCCACTACACACAGGAGCTGCAGGCATCAGTGTGGGCTGGGACGAGGCAGGCTCGGGGTGTGCACACAGGCTGGTCCTGGAACCAGGGCTAGATCGGTGGGTGGAAGGAAGAGGAGGCTTCTCGGCCACAGGCCACCGACAGGATGGGTCCCTGCCTCAGGTAGAAGGGTCTCTCCTCTCTGCTTCCTCATCCAGGCTCCATCACTCTGGGGTCACCAGGGCTAAGCCCTTCCCCGCTCTGGGCCAGCTCCCTAGATGTGCGCAGAGGGGAAGGGGCAGAGCTGGAGGAAGGTGTCCCAGCAGCAGCACTGGGCCACGCCTGGTGCCTGCAGAGAGGTGGTCTGAGAATCGGCGGTTGGAGGCCTATGGTGCAGCCACACTGCTGCACAGGCAGCTCACGGTGGCCTCTCCCAGTGGTTCTCGAGTTGCTCATCTTCCACCTGAGAGAGAAGACGTGTTTTAGGCAGAACCGGTCTTGGCCTCCCCCATCCTGACCCAGGTCTCACCTGCACGATCAGTTATTTTCCCTGCAACTCTGGATTCTTCAACTTCCACATTCATTTGTAACATTTCAGAGAGAAACGTCTTGCTTGACACTTATCACCCGCTATGAAATATTCACCAGGCGCCGGGGACGCTCCTTCCCAGGGTGCCATCTGCAAAGTCAGGGTCACCCAGGAGGTCTCGCAGATGGGAGGTGCAGCTTGGCACACTGCCCTGGGCAGGAGGGACAGAGAGAGGGAGGAGGACAATGAGCTTTCAGGGCTGTTGTGTCACCTCCGTGGGGTCACAAAAGGAAAGAATTCTGACCTTGGAGGCTGCCATCCCAGAACTCCAGCAGAACTGGCCCTGGTACCTTCCAGCCGAGAGAGAAATCCATACATCCTAAGGAAAGCAGTCTGCCTTGTGCTACCAGAGGGGCAT
This sequence comes from Avahi laniger, assembly GCA_963575035.1. Classification (NCBI taxonomy): domain Eukaryota; kingdom Metazoa; phylum Chordata; class Mammalia; order Primates; family Indriidae; genus Avahi; species Avahi laniger. Next base: position 12,479 of record CAUYSK010123403.1, read on the forward strand.
CCTTTCTGCCTTCGGTGGGCAGAAGACCATGTGTACTTGAACCTCCTTCAGTACCAGGTCCGGAGATGCCTGGACTCCCGCCAGCTTCTCCACCCACCCGGGCACCACCTTCCGGGGACAGCTTTCCACGAGCACCTTCTCCCCTGCAGCCCCGGCACTGTACTGGGGATTTGGAAGCACATCTCTGGCCTCTGGGAGGGGATGACCACGGAGGACAATGTCCGTCTTGCCCTCCCTCCCCCCAGATCTGGAAGTGGTGTTGGTGCCTTGTGCACCCTTCTGAGTTGGAGCGAGCTAATCAGTTGCTGTTTAGTAAGAGGATGGCACATGCCTGTTAGGAAAATAGACTCTTCCACGCACTTTGTCTCTTTGCCTGTTGCAAAGCTCGCTTCCCTTATGTCTGGCCCCCACTCGTCCAGTTATTTCTTCGTCCCCCGCCCTCAGCGAGGCTTGTGTTACTGGCAGTTGATCCCCGAGACAGAGCCCGAGAGCCACTCGTTCCTGTTTCTGACCCTGACTCTGCTCTTGACTCGCCTACATCAAGCCTCCGAGGCTCCCCAGCGCCCAGCAGTGCGTGTGAGGTTTGGGGTGCCTCTGAGTCCCCAGGAAGCTGGTGGAGAATGCAGATGCCCAGCGCCACCCCCGGAGTCTGGCTCAGTAGGTCTGGGGGGCCCCCTGGACTCACCATTTCACATCCCTCCTGTGGGTGTGATGCTGGACGTCCAAGCCCCGGCTCCACCTTTGCATTTTCCTGCTCACCTGCGTCTCCCACAGGCCCACTCGGGACCTAAGGACAGGCCACCTGCTCATTTCCTGGAGCTGCCATAACTAATAACTTCCAACTGGGTGGCTTAAAACAACTGGAACTTATTGTCTCCTGGTTCTGAAAGCCACAAGCCCAAAATTCAGGTGTTGGTGGGTTGGTTCCTTCCTGAGACTCTAGGGAGGGTCCTTCCTTGCCTCTTTCGGGAGTCTGGTGGTGGCCGGCAGTCCTTGGTGTCCTCTGGGTTGTAGACATGTCACCCCAGCCTCTGCCCATCTTCACGTGGCCGTCCACTCTCTGGGTCTATGTCTCAAGGCTCCTGCCCCTTTCTCTTAAAGGACACCAGTGTTCAGATTTAGAGCCACCCTAAACCCAGGATGATCCCATCCCAGGATCCTTCCCTGATCACATCTGCAAAGACCCTATTTCCAAATAAGGTCACAGTCACAGGTAGTGGGGATTCAGATGTGGGTACATCTTTTTGGGGTCCCCATTCAGCCCACGGTAGGGCACTCACATTGCTTTACAGCTGTCTGTCTCTCCAGGCTGTCACCCCCTCATGGTAGGTGCTGACTCGGACTTCCCCTTAGCGCCTTGCGTGTCATGGTCCTCAGTAAAACGTGTGTGGGGTGAACGGCTCCCCCCCGGCCGGTGTTCCTACTCCAGGGCCAGATCCCGCCCCCCCACGCCCATCTTCTTGACGTAAACCTGTCTCCTTGGTCCCCGATCTTGGGTGTGGGGGTAGAGCACTTACCAGCAGGTCCATTGTGGAGTTGAACATGTTTGCCGCAGGGCAATATTCTTTCCCTCTTGAGCGTTTTCAGAGTCCTGGGGAAGCAGAGCTTACTAGGACACGGGTGAGGAGGCATTTGGAGGCTGTGGGTTGCGTTGGGCGCGGTGTCGTCTGTCCTTACACCAAGTATTTCTGGGGCTATGCTCGATTGAGGGGCCACTCCGCTTTCTGATTCTAGTTTCTGTGGCTTGGCTTCCTCCACCCGGTATTCTCTGTGGCCTTTGCAGATGCTATGCTAATCGTCACAGTCAGGGCTCATCTTTTGTCTGTTCCTGGCCCCTCGGCTGGTGGCGAGTGATATGCTGGATGGTCACCGGAGGACTTCAGCTTGTTCTCTAGGTGCCACTTGTCTGTTACTGTCAGCCTGAGGAATCATGTTGTGTCTCGATGATCTTCAGCAAGGCTGGACTTCTGAGCGCCATCACAGCTTAGGAGAAACATGGATAAACAGGGACCCATCCCCCAAACCCGAGCTCTTGCTCCTGTGTCAGGACAAACCTTCGTGCTCATGAGCAGAGTTCTGTTTATCACACATTTAGTGGAGCTGGGACCGTTTGGAGAACCCAACCTCAGCGTCAGCATTCTGAACTCAGAGGAGACGGAGGTAAGACCTTCGCCTGTGTCAGGTTGGGTGGCGTTTCTGAGTGTAGATGTGATGGAAGGATCTCCGAATTCCACGCCAAGGGTGGGTGTGGGGTCGACTTAGATGCTTCAAAGTGAGTAAGTTAAAATACTGAACATTTTCCTGACTTTGCAAATACAACCTAATCAGTGGGATGTTTTTCTTTAAAAAGTCCCTTTAAAAGATCAAATAGCCTCCGCTGCTGAGAGAGGGAGCCTTTATTTTCCAAACATAGAAGAAATCAGTGCCAGGAAATAAGCGCACTTAGGATGCGCAGATGAGGCTTTGGGGGACAAGACGGTAAACGTGCCGAAACACAGCAACGTGATTGATGGGCACACTGAGGTCTGTAGAATCCAGAAATGGATCTGGAATGCCGTGTGGGCACATCTCTATCTCTTTAAAGGGGAGATTTCATCTTGTCGCGAAACACTCTGTTCACAATCCGGCCAGCATGTATGTTGCTGCTGTCTGCTGCTTTTTATGCCCCCTTCCTCTTTAAAAAATTAAATGTGACCTCCATTTGGTTATTTTATTTGCCAGCTCAGAGAAAGTGATGGTTTAAAAGCGCCCATGAATAGCAAAGTTAATCCCTGCTTGTTGCCATCCAGTGTTTAGCTGTGGCTGAGTAAATGAGCCCAGCAGGTTTCAGAGGCTTTTGCTATAGAGCATTTACAATGGCTCCTATAGGACGGAGATCCCAAAAATCAAGACCGTTGGGGAGCTGGAGAGCTCGCGTCCGAAATAGTCATGCAGATATTAAGCATGTTGCCAGCTGATAAGCTTTGGACTGGGATAACCTATTTTTCACAATCTTTGCTATTTTTGTTTTTGCCTGGCTTTGTGGGGAGATGCACTGTCAGATGGATTAAATGACATGGGTTGTTCTTCTTCAACCGAACAAGGTTTGTTTTCGTACCTCTTGTCCTTCCGCAGCTATGGAGAGAGAAGCCAGCATTTGTTTTTTAAGATGAAGCACATTGAGCTGATGTGTGAGTTTGGGTGCCTGATTAGCCGACTAAGGAAGGCTTGGATACTGTTGCTAGGTTTCAGGACCGGGTGCCTGTGTAATTATGCGTTAGATATGTATAGATGATGGATAGAGGGTGGTGTTTTCAAACAGATTTCTTAATGTAATATTTTGGGTATGTGTGTGCATATGTGTATTTCTGTGTGAGAATGTAAAATTCAGACTGGTTTTGAGTGATGATTCTTTTAAAAATATACCTATTTGGTAGATACCACCTGCTGTGAAATAAAATAGATCCGATTAGAAAGATTTTAGTTTCCCTGGCATTTTGACTGTGAAACGTGCTACTTAGAAGGAAATGTAGGTGATGATATTAAGTAAACACAGTGTCCTTTGTGTTTGCAAGTGGGAACAGCAGATACTGAGGAAAAGCCCCAAATTCTAACCTGTTTCATTTAATTAGATTGGATGGCCTGGGGTCCCCGTGGTTGGGTCCCTCTTCGTGAGCAGTAAGAGGAAACCCTCCCAGGGAAAGTCGGGATAGCATTTTGCCCTGAATTCTGTAGAAATCACACAGCTATTGACCATAGGACATTTTCAAAACAATTTGCTGAAAGGAGGAGGGAATCAGCCTGAACAGATACAGCAGTTCCTAAGCAGATATGAGCAACTGGCCGCCACCGTGACCTATCGCTGGGGCTCGTCCCCTTTGCGGGACAGAGCGAGCTGCGTGAGGATGTGTATGGTGTCCGGTCTGTGTGTGTGCGGGGCTGACGCCGCTCGCTGGGCTGGTGGTTTTATCCGACGTGGCCCGCTCTGTTGTTCCGTGTGCCATTCTGGGGTCCTGATCCTTCTCTGTGTTGTGTTTGCCAAAGGGATTGGTCACATACGTGTTGCTGTGGTTCTATTCCCCTTACCCACCTGTTTCCCTGTGCACAGCTGTCTAGAAGTTTGTTCCGAATTATAGAGTGTAGCTGTCATGCCAGGACGTGACCAGGGTGACCGCCTCTTTGCGAGTGTGTCAGGCTGGGAGTGTGTTTTTGTATGTGGCCGACTTTCAGCACCGATGCCTGGGCGAGTGTCCACTTGGGGGACCCGCCGTCCTGTGTGGTGTGTGGCCTGTCCCGACTCTGTGCACACACGGTTTTGTCGTGACAGCACGAGGCCTTGGCCTCCTGTCCAACCTGAGTCTCCGTGTGCTTTGTCTTCGTGGCCGCATTCTGTCCATGCCCTCCCCCGTGCCCGCCGGGCAGCCCCTGCGCTCCCTCAGGCTCACCACGCGGCTGTCACCCCTTCAGCCGGACACTGCTGCAGGAGGGCAGGGCCAGTGCCGGGCTGTGTCTGTCTGTGGTGCTCCTCATGAGGTCCCCGGCCACGCGGCCTCCGCAAAGTAGACACGCGTAGCTGCTGCAAAGCATGTCCCGCAGCAGATTTCCCACGAAGTGCACACAGATCGGCACCTTTCTGGCCTCTGGGTTAAACTCTTCCCCAGCCCCGAGGCTCTGCTGGCTCTTTGCTCCCCAGTCTCGGGCAGCTCGGGCCCCTGGGGAAGAGCCTACCCACTGCGTGCCCTGTGAGGGGCAGACGCTCCGGACACCCTGCATTGTCCCCCCAGCCCAGGCATTGTCCTATCCTACCTTGCATTCTCTGCACAGTTCTCTTCAATGAAGAGACACCCTTGTCCACCGGTTCCCAACCACATCAGACCCCAGGCCCTTTTACAGCAAATACTGGGTAACATATCCATCATCCTCAAGTGAAACTCTTAGCTAACGTAGCCTAACATACACATATAATTTCATTAAAAAACCGACATAACATCCTCACTGTGTTACTTGGGGAGGACTGGACAGTGCCTATGGTCCGTGCTGCAGAGGGAAGGTGGACCCCAGTCCGAGGGCTGTCCCCCCCAGATGCGACCACCATCAGGCCTAGAGCTCCTCGTGCAGCTGAGACGCTCGGCCCTCGGTGGCGGGATTTCCCGAAATGGTCAACGCCTCTTAGTAAAGTTCTGAACCAAACGAAACATACGTTTTCTTTCATTTACGTGTTGGGTCACATTCCTGGAAAATTCAGGGGATTTTAAAGCTGCGCAAAGGTATGCCGTGTTTAGTGTCAGACGGGGAGGTTGTGCAGTCAGATAAACAGGTTTTGTACCTGCCCCGATGTCTGGTGGGTCATTCAGAATAGGTATGGGTCTGTCCCACGCGTCACTGAACACCAAGCGCGCCTGGCCCTGTCTGCCACGTGTGAGAAGCTCCCCCCAACCACACTTACGATAACAGCCCCAGAGCCACCACTAACCGCTGGCGATGCTGCCCACAACCCTTTGTTTTCTCTCTGTCGTCTTTACTTCCTGGGTCCTCGCTCCTGCCTGCCCCTCCCCCGGCCTCAGAAAAGCCCCCTCTGCCCACCCGCCCCAGCTGGAGCAAGGTCCCGCCGCCCTTTGCTGTCCGCCGGGAGCGGTTTCCTCCAACTTCCCCTCACTCCTGCAACGCTCACGTCTGCAGCTCTGCCCTCCTGCAGGGTCAGACGGGCTGCTCGGCCTCCCCTGCTCCTGGACACAGGGCCAGCCTGGGTGCGTGGCAAAGGGCTGGCCATTCCCATGGATGTGGGGATGAGCCACCACCACCTCTCAGCGAGGCTCCGGGGGCGGCCATCCTCCTCTGACCCCACCACGCTCACGCCCAGCACCCACCGCCCCACACTCTTGGCTCATTTTACCAGCAAGTTTTGGGTTCTGCCCAACCTGGCCCACACCTGCCTCTGCTCAGACTAGCCCAGCCGCCCCCTCAGGTCCCGTCTGAGAGCCTCTTGCGAGGAGAGGAACGCTGGGCTGCTTCTGCCAGGGCCTTTTCGCTGGGCTGTCTTCCCAAGGAAGACCAGCTTCCCCGAGCTCAGAGATGCACATCGAATCCCTCTCTTGCAGCTGTGGGCCTGATGCCCAGCTCCCGTCACAGGCACCGGCGGCTCCTGCCTGCCCTCCCCGCTGCAGCCGCCCTCCCACCTCCCTCCCCTGAGCTCACCCGTCCTGGAGGTGCCTGTGGATGGGCCAGGCCAGCACAGCCACTCGCTCTTCTCCCCCACCCTCCTCCTCCTCCTCCTCCTCTTCCTCCTCCTCTTCCTCTTTCTCTTTATCCCCTCCCTCCCCTTCCCCATGTCACTTGTCCCACCAGCCAGTAGTGCTCCAGTGACCTGTCCCTTAACTCAAGTTCTCACTGTGTCCCTCTGGGTGGCTGGAGGGGGTTCACTTGGAGGTTTTTCAAACTTCTCTCCACCAATGGAACCCTTCTTGCACGTGAACTAAGTGTGTTTTCACAGTAGGCAGGATCTACTGAAGTCTACGGAGACCTGGGTCCCGGCACTCTGTGCTCACCCGTCCCTGTAACCCCAGCCCTGGGGAGAAAGGCTGCTGGGACCCCCTGGGAAGAGAACAGGCCAAACTCCCTGGACATCAGCCACTGTTTAAACATCTGTGTCCATCCCATCCCCGCTCCTGTCTTCATGGTAGAAGCTGTAGACCGAATCTTGAGGTGTTTTCAGAAGTACTTGTCTTCTGGCGGTTAACAGTTGGTGACCCCAGGGAGCGACTAGGATGTGAAGGGAACCCCCCAGGTTGGTCCTGTGACTCACAGTCCCGGCCAGAAGCCCCCAGGGAGGTTCTGCACCTGGCCTGAGCGTGGGCGGTGGCCCTGGAAGGTTTGTCTTAGCGGGATGCCTATCACTGGGAGGCAGGTGGGACCCCAGCCTGGGCTGGCCCCCTTGTCCTGTGGACAGAAGTTTGTGATTCAAAGGGGCAGGGGCTCTCATGAGGCCACGCAGTCTGATGGGACCAGACACCGTGTCTTCCCACCCCAAGCCCAGAGCCCTCCGTCCCCCAGCATAGGGAGCACTCCAGGAGGTGGGGAGAGAACAAAACCCAGACGAGCAAATCGGCCGCTATGTCCCTGGAGGCACGTGCCCCGGCCACGCAGAGAACCCTGTGTCTGCTTCCAGGTGACTCGAGTGGAAGCCTCGGAGCCTCCTTGGTTCCTGAGCAGCTCCCGCATACCTGTCCAGCCCTCTCCTTCCCCAGCCCCTTCCAGGCAGCCCACGGCAGGGGCCATCCCCGTCCACGCTGTGTGCTCTGTTCAAGCTGTCCCATTTCTCCGTGCTCCTCTGCCTGTGTTCCCAGACTCCTCCCAGCCGGCCACAGCCCTTGCCCTGGCGGGGACGCCTGGTCCACAGCACTGCCCTTTCTGCATCCCGAGTGGGCTTATCCTGTAGAAATCAGGGTACGCAGCTTATCCCCGGGCTAGATGGGGTTCTGTAGGCCAAGCTCTGGTCCCTCACCATCGCAGCAGCCACAGCACGTATCTCTTGGGCTCTATGTGGGACAGTCACACAGCAAATAATTCCTCTGTGAACAACAGCAGATGGGATATCGGCGCTGCAATTTGGTGGGCGGCAGCTTCACAAACATCTGGCTGCCCTTGAAAGCTGGCAAGTTCTTTTGCCATCCCTGGGAGAGTGCTGAGATCCCTGTGGCCTCTGCTCTGTCCTGACTCCTCACCCATGACCTTCCCTTGTGGCGTCCCCAACTTCCCAGGCCTGGCTCTGGGAGCAACTGCAGAACCCAGACAAGGCCCTGACAGGGCCAGTGCCAGGAGAGAGGTCCCTCCCTTGGTGCCGCAAGGACCCATGGGCCCTCAGCAAGTCTGTGGAGCCCTGCGTGACCTCTGGGGAAAGGTCCCTGACCCCAGAATTTCTGGACTTTTTTGCATCAAGCCACTTGCAACGTTTATGCTGGAGTCAGGAAATAGTGAAAGAAATCTGAATTTTTGTTAACACGCAAAGGCAGCCAGGCAGTGGAGCAGTAGAGGAAGCATTAGACCCAGTGCCAGGAGGACAGGGGCTCGAATCCAGAATTCTCTCAGTGACCGCGGACCAGCCGCAGCATCCCTCTGGGCCTCGGCGGCCGCTGCAGACAACAGCATCTCTCTGTACCCTCCCTGCGCCCAGGCTTCTCTCTAGGTCAGAGCTGAGCCCAAAGTCAAACAGAGAATTGAGTCCTTTCTGGAAGCTCTTTTTGGGATTTCAGGCATTTGAGCCTCATCAAATTGGAAGAATATGTGTGGTAAAATTAAATTGAACGGAGAAAAGGTTTCTAATTCTGGTCCTAATAAGCATAAGTGGAAAGACTTCATGAGGCTTGAGTCAGGGAAGGGAGGATGTGTGCACGTGTGCACCTAAGTGGTGCTGGTTTCAGCCGAGCCAGAGGGACGGTGAGAGCAGCTAATGGAGCGGCAGCAGCTGTCAGAAAAGAAGCAGAAGAGAAAATAATCACCCCGTCCTGGCTTGTGGGGCGCCGGGTCTCAGGTTCACAGGGGGTCCCGGTGCAAGACAGAGACATCAGTGTGAGCTCGTCTTTGAGGCCACTGCCACATGGGCCACGGAGGCCACCAAGGTGGGGCAGCTGCAGGAGAGGATTATAAGTAGCTCCCGGAAATGTCTTCCTTCCCTTGCTCCAGACCCTTGGCACGTCCCCCGGGGTCCCCTGAGGGACAGCCAGAAAAGTGACATGGCCTGTGGGTGCAGAGAGTTTGGCTGGAGCTGGAGGGAGTGTGGGACCCTGAAACCAGGACCCTTCTCTTACGTCATTCAGTCAGCATTTGTGGACAGAGCTCTCGGGAGCCAGAGGAAAGGAAGCTGCTTCCAACCCCGGTAGCCTCCCAGAGAGAGCTGTGCAGAGGGAAGCCCACCTCTCCCGCCAAACTCACGGGACTCATTCACCAGACAGGGACACACTCCACTCCTCTGCTGTCCCCTGGTCAAGACCACTCTCGACGGAGGCCATCACAGGGATGCCCGTGAGTTTGGTGGGTTGGGTCCAGACGTGTCATGCAGTCCGTGGGGATTCTGGGTTCCCGTGTGCTGAAATGAGGGCGTGACCCCGACCCCACTGATGCGGCAAATTGCCCTGGACAGCATCCTGGGGCAGGAGGCTCACAAAGGACGCCCGTACCTTTGCTCCGAGTATCCCGCTCACATTTGGAGGGGGCTTTGGGTTGTGTTGAGAGGCATGGCCCAGTGTTGGGACTTCATCAGAGTCCATCCAGGGACCCACTTTCAGAATGATTTGATCATTTAGCCCCCGATTCCCAGTTCTCCATGAAGATCTGTCTGCGTTTCCAGCTAAGCGAGAGGCGGCTGCGTGTCCGCTGCTGTATGAAACTTGGTAAAACGCTGCCTTGTGTTTCACGTGCATCGTAGGCGCAGTGGCCACCTCCAGCACCGTCTTCAGCACAGTGCGGTTCGGCCCAGGCCAGCGTTCCTTCCTCCTGCCCCTGGGTGTCCAGCAGCCCAGCTCCCTGGAGCTGGTGAGTCTTTCTCAGAAAAATTGACCAATTCTCCTGCTCTGTTTTCTCCACTAGACTCCAGGCACCATGCAAGAGGGCAGGGCTATGTCTACTCCATTCACCAGCACCCACCTGCCCTCCCCGCTGCAGCGGTATGTAGTAGGCGCTGGGCAAATTCTTGTTAAATAAGTTGCCAACTTTTCAGACCCGTTCTTTCCTGGTGCAGGAGAGAAAGCTCCTCTTTTCTCTATAGTAGATGTTCCCAGAATGTATCCATCTCTCCATTTCTGAACTTGACTTCCCTCTGGCCGGCTCCACCCTGGGTGAGCCCCTGACTCGTTGCTGCTCTGATCAGAGCATTGGGATTTCATCAGGTGACAGGGCTTTGGATCAGCCCATCCCTGAGCCAGTCACGGTGGCCAAAAGTGTTCATTTTCTTCCTGCTCTACCAGACCCTTGGGAGGGTCCTGGGAGTCTCAGAAGTGCACAAGACCTGGAAAAGCAAAGAAGGGGAAATAGCACAGCAGGGAAGGGCAGAGCTCTGCTGAAGCCGGGGGGTGCGTGCTGGGAGCTGGGATCCTTCCCTTAAATCACGGTCACTTCATTCACGTCCAGGCCAGTGGCCAGTTCTAGCCATGTGGTCATCTTGCAGCCAGCAGGCAGGGAGGGTGTTGTGCAGAACAGAAGGTCAGGAGACCAGCGCTGGCAACACAGTAGGTGGTTACTATAGATGTCGTCTCGGGAAGCCTGGTGACTTACCCCAGATCACACGGGCACCGGCCCGCAGTGAGGGCTCGTGCCCAGGTCTCCTGGCCCTGACTCTGGCGGGTGCTCAGCAGTCCCCCTCCTTGCTGTTGGAGCTCTCAAGCCAGAGGAAGACAAAAACTTGGTGTCAATGTACTCCAAAAAGGAAAACAAAATTTAAGAACACCATGTGTTGTTCCTTTTGGTATGAATTACCAGTATTCTTTTGTGTGCCCGGAAGAGGAATAAAAATATCAATGAGAAAGAGGTTTGACAAAATTGCGTGGCCAGAGCAGGGAGTAATATTTACTGACATCTTAATGAGCTGTGTCTGTGTTCCAGTTATTGGGGTCTGACTGGACCTGAGTCCCTTCCAGAATTGCTGTGCCCACAGCCTGCTGGTGAGGACCTCTGTCAGCCAGCACCCAGATAGGCTGGGCTGAGAGGTGGACTCTGGGGCAGGACGTTGGGGTGGCCGCCAGGAGAGGGTGCCTTGCCTCAAATGCCAGCTGCTTTAGCTGGAATTCCACCTCTGTCACTCAGAGCTGTGGTCCCCAACCCTCAGGCCGAGAATCAGTGTCTGTGCATGGCTTGCTAGGAACCTGGCTGCACAGCAGGAGGTGAAGGGGAGTGGGGGTGGGGCGAGCCAGCAAAGCTTCATCTGCATTGACAGCCGCTCCCCATCGCTCGCATCACCGCCTGAGCCCCACCTCCTGTCAGATCAGCGGCGGCATTAGATTCTCATAGGAGCTCGAACCCCACTGTAAACTGCGCATGCGAGGGATCTAGGTTTCTCTCCTTATGAGAATCTAATGCCTGGTGATCTGAGGGGGAGCTGAGGCGGTGATGCTAGTGCTGGGGACCAGCTGCAAATACAGATTATCATCAGCAGAGAGGTCTGACTGCACAATCAATGTAATGCGCTTGAATCGTCCTGAAACCATCCCCCACTCTGGTTCATGGAAAAATTGACTTCCATCAGACTGGTCCCTGGTGCCAAAAAAGTTAGGGACAACTGGCTCAGAGCATTTCCCGAGACCATACTGTGTGCTCAGAGCAGCCGTCTATTCCTTTGGGGAGTTTCCTTACTCTCTCTCTAAAATTGCACAATCCCCGAGAGGCACTGTCGCCTGCTGTAACCTGTGTCAGTAAAACATTCCCTCTGAACCTCGGCTTCCCTGTTTATGAACAAACACACCAGATTAGTGCTTCCATTGTGTGTCAAAGGCAGAGCTGTGCCGAGGGCGGGCGGACAGAGCTGTCTGCCCAGGTGTGGAAGATAAGAAGACACCTTGTCTGTAGAGAGTTCCGAGCAGCAATAAAACCAGCCACGTAGCCACTTCCTTTTTATAACCGTCACACCCCTGTTCTGTACATGCCCAGTAACAAAATTCTCCTCTCAGTTGTGGTCTAAATTCTAAGCATTTGCTACAGTTGCTGTTGAGTTTTAATAACTTAGCCGTCAACTTCAGATTAGCACGGTTTATAACTCATTCTTTAGCTGGAGAACTCCGCTTCAGGTTACGCAGTGGCCCTCAGGTGCGGGTGGACTCAGCTACGGCCGTTCCATGCAGGAGTTGAGTCACAGGTTCCGGAATGGCTGGGCTGGCTTTTCCGCAGTTCTGGTCTCCACCCTGCCGTTTTCAGCATTCCTGCCATCAATAGTAGATTGGAGGCGGATGTGAGCGCTTGGTGACTAGAAAGACAAAGCAAGATTGCACCTCTTCAACGCTATCGTTCTAGGTGGCCACTTGGAGTTTGCATTTGTGTTTAAAATTTAAAACATTGGCCAATGCGAACTACAAGGTGGAATGAATTTTTTTAGTCAGTACAATTCTTACATGAACTATTGAATTTGGATGATACCTTTAAAATCAACATCCATTCTTTGAAAATGATTTGTTTTAAAACGCATGGATCAAGGAAATGATGGTTATTATGTGAATATCTTTGAAAATGATTTTGTTGTACAGAAGAGGGGTTGTTGGACCTGGTCTGCTCTGGGTGTCAGCCACACCGGGTCCACCTGGGGTTGGAAACATGGTCACGAATGTGAAGTACTTGGCAGTACAGGTGGGCATTCAGTAAACAGCAGGTGTGATATACATGTACCGTACACGTGTGTTCTTTGGTCCATTCAAAAGCATGCTTTGCGCTGGAGCCTGCCCCAGCCCGCTCCACGCTGTGCCACCCCCTGGTCACCCACCTTCCTGTCTCTGACTGCCCATGGGCTGTGTCGAGGACCCTTTGCCCAGCTATCTGCATGGCTGCTGGTGGCACTTGGAACAAAGGCTAGTTGATGTCCTGTTTGCATCACCAATTAGTGCCCTAATCCCCTGAGATAGTCACAAAAAGTTTTTCGCGAACTGGCAAAGAATTTGGCAAAATGGGAAAGCAGAGGGTGGCTGTGAGCAAGGGGTTCCAGCTATGCAGAGTGGAGAGGCTGGGTTGGGTGGTCGCTGCGGGCTCTGCCCTCTGTCGTGATCCTTGCCGTGACCCTGAGGGAGAGAAACATCCTGGATGGGACTGCAGAGCATCCCTTTGGTGAAATAGCCCTGAAAGGGTATCAGTAGGGCCTCCTGCCTGCACTGAGCCATTGGGGGAAGGGCTGGGGCTCCTGCCACCTGCGGCCTCATCTCCGCCATTTCTGACTTTCTATTTTGCTTCTTAAAAGTGTCTCAGGCCGTTGCGTCCCCTTGTCTTGTGAACTGACGTAATTCCTAGGAGCCGGGTGCATCTCAGCCTCGCGAGTGCCGCCCTCTCTCTTCCTGCACACAGGTAGTGTCAGAGGATGTTAACGCTTTCCGGGCAAACGGTATCAAATCCATTTGAAAGGCAAAACTCATGTTTAGTGTCTCAGAATAGCCTCTGCATTCTGGGATGCCGTAGTTGCCATGGCAACAGTGCTTTGTTTTGGGGACCCACAAACGTTATCCTGTAAACTACCAGAGTGGAAATTACAGGTTTTCCCTTCTTCGGGGCCCGCCAGCCAGCGAGGCAAGGGCACCAGGATGGACATGGCAATCATCCCTCCTCGCTTTGTGTGGCACCTGGAACTGTCCCCAGCCTTTCTCATGTTTTGTGGGGGATGTGGGCAGATGGTGGGATGTGCTCCTCCTGCCCTGCAAAACTGGGTTCTTTGGGGCGTCACGGGTTCCCCGCCTCCCAGCAAGCTCTGCCATGCTTGAGCGTGACCCCAGACGGCAGCACCAGGCAAAGGAGCCCCCACGACTCTTCAGACAGCAAGGGATGAAAACCGCTGCACGTCCATTTTCAGTCGGCCAACAGACCGCAGGTATCCAAGGCACAGAAGAGACACACCAAGGTTGGAATGAATGTGGCCCACGGACAAATCTCCCCTTCCACATGGCTCTGGGACCCCGTGTGCCCCTGAGTGTGGTGTGTGGAGGGCCCCTCGTTCTGGGGGTCTCTCTTCCCTCCTTCCAGTTGCTTTCGCATTTCCACCCTCCGTGGCCGCCATGAGCTCCCGGAGAAGGAGCCTGTTCCTCCCGCCCCACCAAACCTCCACCTCAAAGCCTGTCCTACTTAGCTTTCCTCTTTGTGCACGACTTTTTACTTCCTCGTTCACTGTGTGTCCTGTCTCCTCTGCACACTTTAAGCTGGGAAGTCTGTCTTCACCCCCGAGTCCCACACCTCCAGCACGCACAGGCGCCGAGCATCCACCAGCGTGGCGGCCGTCGGACGGATGTAGGATCCACAACCTTTATCTGCAAGAAATCTGAAAAGTGAAAGCTTTTCCGTAACTCGTTGGCAGTCAGGCTTGACCTGAACTGCTTTGAGTCTATTTATAGTTTTTATTTATCCTACTCAGTGTGATTATTCATCCATCCCCTGCAGAACTCCTCCTGTGATTGGCGGGGGGACGCGGCCCAGACCCGCCGGCAGTGTGACGTCATAGGCAGCATATGCCCCACGTTATTGTCACAAAAGCAGGCAGCGTGCACACACCAAGACACCTCTGGCTGGGCGGTTCGCAGGGATGGCGCCGTGGCTCTGTATTTATTGGATGAACAACAGAGTTCTTAATCCAAAAATAACCCTGGGTCTACCTTGTAAGTAGTTCAAAGGCTTCTTTCAAGATGGTGTTGTCATGGAGGATGGGATACATCTTGCTTTAAATATTAATAGAAATCGTATATGGAAATCTCGGATGTCTTCAAAGAATCTCTCAGTCAAGTTCAAACAGGGACTCTGCCTCTTTCCCAGCTGCCCGGCCCCACCCCCACATGGCTGCAGTCAGCTGCGGAGCCTGCAGGGCCCCGTGAGTGCCAGGTGTGTCCGGCCATGCTTGTCTTTCAGCGTGAACTCCTGGGTTTCTCTCCGTCGAGGATGTGGTCGTAGTTATTTGTCTCAACCTTGGTTTTTTTTCATTCCCTTCCTGGCTTGTTCAGCAAACATGTTGGGGAATCCACGGGGTCCCAGACACAGCCCCTCCCTCCAGGGCTCTCGGGTACCCTGGGAGATAGATGTGGCCTCAACACATGGAGGGTGCCCAGGACAGGCTGTGCAACTCCTCTCAGCAGGCAGGGTGGCCCCCAGGTCCAACTGCTACCCCTTGCTCTGCTCCCTGTCTCCTCCGCATCCCCCTCTGCTCCCCTGGCGCCTGTGACCTCTGCTCGGAGCCTCCAAGCTTCAGACTTACCTCCTGCAGGACCAGCCCACCCAGCCAGCCCCAACCCCTCGGTCTCAGGATACCATCTGTTGTGGGATGAATTCTGTATCCCCAAAATTCCACAGGTTCAAATGTAATCCCCAGAACCTCAGAATGTGACATTATTTGGGGATGGGATCTTTACAGAAGTAATCAAGTTAAAATGAAGTCATTAGGGTGGGCTCTAATCCCATGGGACTGGTGTCCCTAGAAAAAGGGGAAGTTTGGACACAGATGCTCTCAGGGAAGACTCCAGGCAAAGACGAAGGCAGAGATCAGGGTGACGCTTCTACAAGCCGAGGAAAGCCAAGATCGCTGCAAACCACAGGAGCTAGGAGAGGAGCCTGAGCAGATTCTCCCTCACAGCCTGGAAGGACACCAGCCTTCAGAACCGTGAGACGGTGCATCTCTGTTGTTTAAGGCCCGCAGGCCGTGGCAGTGACAGCCCTAGCATCTCTCCTGGCTGGTGGGACCTCCTTCCTGGGCGACCCATCTGAGTGTGGCACAGGAAGCAGACCCATGACCTTCCTCCATCTTTCCTGGCCCTCACCTACACCTTCCGCAGCAATTCGGGACCAGACCCTTCCGTTTTCCCTCTAAGTATTTCCTGAAGCTGCCCTCCCTCCTGCCGTGCCTCTCGTCTCTGCTGGTCTGGACCGCGTGCCGCAGAGGGTGCTGGGTTTCACCCCGGCTTTCTCTCCCTTGACTCCGAGGATCAGAGCACACTGCTGCCTGAGTGCACCTCCAGTACTCAGACTCCGCTGTTGCCCTCGCCCTAAAAACCCTCCCAGGGTGTCCCAGGTGCCCTCTCCGTGTCAGGACACCCCCCTAGCCCAGCGAGACCCCATCTGCATCTCACGGGGCCCACCTGCAACTCCGCAGCAGCCCCATGTCCAGTTAAGGCCCATTCGTGATCCTGGGTGGGGATGGATTGAGGGGGACACTGTTGGCTTTCGGGGCGGTTTCCTGAGCCTGTGAGGAGGCGGAGCCTGGGGAGCTTCAGGCAGAGGGAGGGCATAAAATAACTCGCAGTAAGATCCTGTGCACTGACCCGGCAGTGACCGGGCTGCCAGCACCGCTATAAGTGCTGTGACAGTTCCGTTCTGTCTCCCAACAACACCATGGCGGACCCCCTTGTCTGGGGGAGGACAACACACAAGCATGACAGAGACTGGCCACGTCACACAGCGGTCACTGAGCCCAGGAAACTGACCTGAGGGTGGCCCTTCCTGGTAGTCAGTTTTCTAGCCCCGAACACCATCGGGAGCTCCACACCCCAAGCCTGGCCTGGGGCGCTGATGTCTGGGGAGCTTTGCCCTAAGACAGGAGCGGGGCCAGGAGCACTGGTCATCCCGGCCTGGGGCATGTGGAACCGTGTCAGTCCCAGTAGGTTTAATAACGTGCAGATCAGCGCGTCCCCTTCGTTCTCTGGCCTGAGGACAAAGGACACTGTGGATACCTGCTGCTCTGGAGGACTCTGGGGCAGGTTGTCGGGTTCTTTGGTGTGTCCGTCTGCCCAGCCTGCCGTGACAGAGCGGCGCGGATGGGCGGCTCAACAACAAACGATCATTGTCTCCAGTCCTGGAGGCTGGGAGTCCGAGATCCAGGTGTCACGGGGCTGGCTCCTCCCAAGGCCTCGCTCCTTGGCTTGCAGACGGCCGCCTTCCTCCCGCGTCCTCACAAGGTCGTCCCCGTGTGTGTCTGTGTCCTCATCTCTTCCGGTCAACACACCAGTCGTGGGATTAGGGCCCGCCTTAACGGCCTCATCGTAACTTAATCCCCTCTTTAAAGCCCTGTCTCCAAACGCAGTCACTTGCTGAATTCCCGGCGGGTTAGGGCTTCAACACATGCATCTGGGGAGAGGACGCAGCCCCTCACACCCAGTGCCCGCCCGGACGCGGCTTCTGCCTGTGGGATGCTCTTAGGCAGCGTTCTCTGGACCGTGGCATCCTGGGTGAGAACCAGGCAGCCCTGCAGGAGAGAACTGCCATGGACAAGAAGGAGGCGCGAGGTTCCCGAGGCCCCCTGCTCCAGAGCCCTGGCCTGGAGGTACGACTGAGGACTGGCAGTGGCAGCTTCTGTGACCGTGCTTCTGTGTGGGCAAGACCCTGGGCTGTCTCCTCCGGATGTGATGACCGATTGTGTCAGGTGTGGACAGAGCCCAGCTCAACACACAGGCTACAGCCTCCACAGCCCATCCTCTTGGTTTGCGTCTTGACTTTGTTCTTCACGAGCTCTGTGACTTTGAACAAGTTACTTAACCTCTGTGTGCCATAGTTGCCTCCCCTGTGTCATGGGACAAATCACAGCCAATAACCTCACATAGTTAAGGTGAATCGCCTGGTCTGGCTTACAGCAATGGTGGTTATCATAGTGCTATCCCCATTTCGCAGATGGGGAAACTGAGGCCAGGGAGTTGATGTAACTTGGCCTGCCTTCTCATAGAAGGTGTAGGGTGTGATACCAGCTTTTTCCGGGAGCAGCTCACACAGCTCCAGGTCTATGGGCAGGTGTCTGTACATCCATCCCAGCTTTCCTCCTGACCCTGAGCGGCCTCTGTTTCCCAGTGAGCCACCGTGCTTCCGAGCAGGCGCGCTCTGGGCCAGGCTGTCGGGAGTGAGGGAGTGGGAGTCTCCATCCTATTTGTGTTTTCAATTACGCTGTCAAATGCTAAGGAGTTTAGACACTTCCTGCCAGCGCAGCCCCTGGTGACAGGCGTGCGCTATTTGCATAATGAGCATGGGCGGCCCCGCTGGAAATTCCACCAAACTGTTTGCCCAGAATTGACACCGATCAATTTAGAGGCAGCAGCCGTCAGCGATGGAATTAAGTGGTGGCAAATACACTGTCAGTGCATGAACCGGACGAAGGCAAACAGCCCGAAGACGGGCGGGCGGGGAGCGGGCTCCACCTGTGCAGGAGGGCGGGGCCGTGGGCCTGGAGCGGCCGTGCTCACCGCTGACACGCTTCCCTGGAAACCTCACAGAGAAGCACGGGCCATAAAGGTCAGAGCAGTGGAATATTGTCACAGAATAATGACTCCGTGCTGCTGGGTAAATGTTAAAGCTTTTATCGGGGTGAGACGCGACGTCTGCCTGGCCCTGGGTTAGTGGGTAATGAATACAAATCTATAGGGCTGCTCTCCAAAGGCAGCGTGGCCGCCTGTCCTCGTGAGTCATGGGGCAGTGGCCTGGGGAGGCATGCACGGCAGGAGGTAGCGTGACCCTGAGTGCAGACCAGGGATGAGTGGCCGTGGCTCGCCCTGTCCCTGCCCCTCGGCCCCAGAGGCCTGTGCTGTGCTGCCCGGCAGGTGGACACGGCCACTCGTTGTCTGCGTGTGCGCCTGCCTGTTGTCCTCTGTGGGCGGGATCCTGGCCCCCGGCCCCTCCCAGAGAGTTAAGCCTCTGGCGGCCCCCTCGTTGGCAACCTCCGTCGGTTCTGGGTTCATTCAAGGACTCGGGTGAGACAGTCCTCTCACCCGCACCCGCTCCGTGCCCCCGCCTGGATGGGAAACAAGCGAACTTAGGGCCAGCACATTTGTGTTCTAGAACTTGGGAGAATCCGAGTGGGGAACCCCTCCCCTGAGAGACCTCCCTCTCTTTTCTAAGCACAACTGGTCTGATTTGGATCCCTCTGGGCAGCAGGCTCCTGGTCCCTCTGTGCTGTCCACGGAGGTGTCTGTAACAGTCTTCGCTTGGCGCCTGGCTTTCTGAGTGTCATCCTGGGGCCTGTGTCTGCCGGCGTGGCCCCGGTGAGGGGACGGAGGAAATGCTGGGGGTCATTGATACGCCCTCCCCTCCTACCTACTGAGAGATGTCCTCAGGGCCGGCAAGGGCCTGGCCAGTGCCCCTGCTGTGTCCAGAAACACATGAGGAGGGCGGCCGCCTCTAGGGAACCGCTTAGGGAAATGTTTCCTTGGGGAAGGGGCCCTCCAGCCCTCGAGAGCTGACAGACTGGCCTTTGGAGCACAAGTCCCCAGATTGCGGGCTTCTCTGCATCACAAGAGCAAACACGACCTTCACCCTGGAAGTGATTCTCTGGGGACAGGGAGAAGGTGTGAAGGCTGCCTGGCTGGGGCTGGTGGCCCCACAGAGGAAGGAATGCAGAGAGAGGATGTCCCAGGGGACAAGGACGTGGGGTGGCGGCTAATGGGAACAGAAGGTGCCAGGCCTCACCCGTTCTCTCTCCCACTGGTCCGGAACTGCCCGCCCTGGCTGGGACCTAACTGGGGCTTCGTTCTCTTTTCGCATGGGGACACCGTATGCCCCCGTGTGCAGAAACTCTGTGGTGTCGAGCTGCATCTGGTAACAGGTGAAAACTGCTGGATAGACACAGGAAAACTCCAGCAAAAACAGAC
The DNA here is from genome assembly GCA_963575035.1 of Avahi laniger. Taxonomy (NCBI): domain Eukaryota; kingdom Metazoa; phylum Chordata; class Mammalia; order Primates; family Indriidae; genus Avahi; species Avahi laniger. The sequence goes on from CAUYSK010123403.1 coordinate 31,738, forward strand.
CCTTAGAGATCAGTGTCCCGCTTTTGGCCCGTTTGTGTCTGCCCCCTTTCATGAACGGATAAGAAAAGTCCTTCCTGCTGAGATAGGACTTTCGATTTCATCCTCACTTCATCAATTGCTGTCCTCGGATCCCAAGTGCAAACATTGAGAACCTTTGGTGCTAGAAGTACTGACACCACAGCAAATTGCAATTTGGACTTTCCAGGAGGTCAACACAGAAGAACACTTGGAAGCTTTCTTGGTAGCCAAATGTTACCTACCGAATGTTTCTTGGTCTTATCTGCTCTGTTCTTGCTTGGGCGGCACCTTGTTCTCCCTGTGGCGGCCACGGATCCTAAGAACCCAGGTGTGGCTCTTCTTTTACCATCTCTCTCAGAAATGGAGCCCGGTTCCTGCCTTCCCGTCTCCTCGTGTCTTGGTCCCTCCAAAACCATTTCTCTCCCCGCCCCCTGCCATTTGGTGCCAAAGGGAGCAGTGGGATGTGGCCCCTGGGTTTTATTTACTGTGCTCTGCCTTCCGACAGCAGGGAGCCACCCGGGGGTGCCACCTGGGGCTGGCGCCCGAGTCCTGCAAGCAGCGTGCAGGCCCAAGCAGGCTGTTCCCTTGTGGTGTGTGGATGAAAGCTAGTCCGGAGCACAGAGACCACCCCGGGTCTTTCTGACAGAGGAGTTCAGCGCAGGGAATTCAGGACTCACGTGCTGGGCAGGCCCTGGGAGCAGGCAGGTGCCCCGTGCTGAGAAACTGCGGCAAGCAGGGGAGAGGGGAGGGGAGGGGCAGGGACCTGCAAGGCCCGGGGATGAAGCAGCTGTTTGCTCCTTGGGGAGCCGTGCCAGGGGCTGGGACTGCCAGGGAGGGGCCTCCCCACCCATGAAAGCCAAGTATTTTACCCGGCACTTGAGGTCACGCGAGGGTGGAACCTCGGGCATCTTCTGCCGCGCGACATGCTCAGGCAGAGCCGTACCTGGTACGGGACAGGTGCTTGTTTCTGCTGAATGAATGAAGGAGTGAACCTGAGGCTCCTTTGGAGAGACAGGGTCTGGTTCAACGCCAGAGGAAAACAACCGTTCCCGTCTGGCTGCAGCAGAAGGCGGGTGCCAGCCAGAGCCTCCCGTGGCCCTCGCTGAGGGTTCAGGGCTGATTTTGGAAATGAGAGACTTCTGCCTCAACTTCCGCTGCTGAACCAGCCTGGCCACTCCTCCACATGCGCCTCCCTCGGGTGGGTAATTGGGGAACGAGGTGGCCGCAACCTGCCACGTGTTGGGCTGCAGAAGCTCCGTGTCGCAGGGCCCTTGCATCCACTGACTTCCGCACTGTCTCAGAGCGGCCACCTGCGTTCACTGACTCTCAGACGAATTCCGTCCCCAGGTCCATTGTATTCTTTCCTGTGTCCCTTCAGAAGAGTATTTGTGCTCGTGTGCTCTAGATTCTCTGTCGGGCTAAATTTAGACATCACCTAGTTCCATAGCATCTTTTCTTTTCTCTACAGCGGACTCTTCTCACCTGTCCGGTGAGAAGAGTCGAGTGCCCGTGAGCTGGACCCTAGGCGTGGATCCCGCCCCGGTGCCCGTGATGGGGTTGCAGGTCTCGCTCGAATCCTTTCACAGGCATCCCGGGGACCGCTCGAGCCCACTCCTGGGGGGCCGCCATCCTGGGGTCTGGAAGGAAGGTGGTCCTAGTGCACCCAGGCCACTGTGCCAGAGCACCACAGACGGGCAGCTTAGAAACAGCAGGAATTAATCCCACAGCTCTGGAGGCTGGAAGTCAGAGCAGGGTGCCAGGCGACTCTCGGGGTGTCTTTTATAAGGATACTCATCCATTCAAGAGGGTCTCATGAAACCTCATGACCTAATCACCTCCCAAAGGTCCCCCCTTGTAAAACCATCACATTTGGGGTTAGGACTTCAACATGCGACTTTGGGGAGGCGGCCCAAACATTTGGTCCAGTGTGAGGGTAGAGACTGCCCCCCAGTGAGGCCGGTTTTACCGGGAGACTCCCCCAGGCCACAGGGTGGTCTCGCCTGGGATGCTTCTCACTGGGGCTCAGTTTCCCCTCTGACCATGAGGGACCTGGGCTGACACCTGGCTGGAGCCACCACAACTTAACGTGGGAAGTCACTGAGCACCTGGGCCCTGTTCTGAGCTCAGCAAGCACAGACTAGATCACCCGTCTGAAGCCGGATTTTTCTTAAAGTTCTGTTGCTTCTTCTCCTTCAGTCTTTTACCCCGGACACTTCCATCTCCCTCATTTTTCCTCCCCCTTTGCTTTCTCACTTCGCCCTTCCAATTTCAAAATATGCAAATAGCAAGAGTCCCAGTGGAGTTGCTGTGGCAACGGAAGCCGGGTTTCACTTTCCAAACGGTGAGCCCCGTGCAAGCACCTCTTCCCTTTGCCTTCCTGGTGACCGGAGCTCAAGGACGAGCGTGGACACCGGGGTGTGGTCTGGGACTGCACAGTCCATCCCTTGCCCTTGGCAGGTGCCCACGTGCAGGTACCCAGGGGCCGGGACAGGTGATGCCCATGGTCCCTTGTTTCAGTTTGCTAGGGCTGCGATGTCAGCACACGAACCAGGTGGCTTGAAACGGCAGAAATTCATTCTCTCACAGTCCGAGATCAAGTGTTGTCAGGGTTGGTTCCTTCCAAGGCCTCTGTCCCTGCTCGTAGACAGCCGTCTCCAGCCTCCCCGTCTGTCCAAATCTCCTCCTCTTAGAACAGTCGTGTTGGATCAGCACCCACCGAACGATTCCGCCTTAACTCAATGGCCTCTGTGAAGATTCCGTCTCCAAATAGGGTCACCTTCTGAGGTCCTGGGGTTAGGACTCTAACATACGAACGGGCGGGGGCACAGTTCAACCCTAACCCTCCTGATAGTCGATACCAAGAGGCCGAAGTGGGGTACCTGGTGCCTCTTCTTGTGGCTCCAGCCCAGAATATCCAGGC
>CAUYSK010123406.1:0-16684 GCA_963575035.1 Avahi laniger
AGAAGGAATACAAAAGAGAAATGACAAAGCAGCCAAGGGAAAATACAGGACTAGGTCAACACAAATGAATGTTGGTCAAGTAAAATGATGGTCGGAAAATACTGGATGGATTTAGAAAAATGAGTTTGGTGGTTCATAAAAGATTTGAAAGTACAGTGATGAAGTAAATTAATGACTGGCTGAGAATTGTATAAAAATTCAGAAAAATAAGAGTGAATATAGACTGCAGAGATTTGAGACATCCTAAAGAAGTTGTCAAGTAGGCAGTGGATATAGATGTTTCAAGTTGAAAGTGAGATCTAGCCCACAGATATAATTTTTTATGTCTACTTACAGGTGTCAATTGGTATATATGTGATTACCTAAGGAAACAGTATAGAATGGAAATCAGACAGACTTTTAGACTGAGCCTTGAGGTGTTCCAATAAGTAGGACTCTTACAAGAAATTCGTTCTAGAGAACTAGAAGGTATCTAACTTGGTCCTTACTTTTCAAATGTTGGATTACCTCAAACAAATAAAAAGAAAAAGAAAAACTTAAGAAATATAAATGAAAATCTTTGAAGATTATTAAATGCTAAATTTCTCACTGCATAAGTGCAGTTTTATTTAGCACAGTTTGTTTTGTAATTGGAATAGGTTTTTAATAGACACCATGCTTAATCATCCTCAAGAATCTGCCACCGTGATTCAAAGATGTTTCATATTCCACTTAAAATATCAAGCATCTAAAATAAAAAGAATATATTAGTTCACCTCCTAGAGCTTTAAGATATTTTAATAAAAACAGCTAACACTAATAATGGACTCATTAACACTTGCCTCTATCATCCATAGGCATCCCTGGGTCTATAGCCAAATATAGTATGATTTCCACCAGGAGTCTATATGTGATTAAGGCTGGAATTTCCTCAAATTTAAAGCAATCATTCAAAGTACTTGTTTGTTCTGATGCATTTTTAGTTGAATAATCTTAAGAAATTTATGTCAACAGGAATAACAATTTGTACAGTGATCACTAAGGTGTTACTTGATGGGTTCTGGAAATTTTCCTTTGCTAAAATCATTCACCCATCAGAAAGTTGCTAACAGAGACATCCCATTATAAAATATGCATTCCATTGGGATAAGGAAATGGTTTTTGCTAAAATTAAAATATTCCATAGGAGAATGATGAATTACCTCAGGCCTATTGCTAATACTTTAGAACTAAAGAGTTTACCTGATCTTTCTAAAAGTGACAGTGAATAGGTATAAGCTTACTGTATAATGAGACATATTATGGAGAACTTTTGAATGCCAAGAAGTAGAGCAAACTATCCAGAGGTAAAGCAATTTCCCTAGAGGATGGGTAAAAATATTTTTTTTTCTCAAATTGAATTTTCCAGCGATCACTTATTTTTTAACACCACCACCACCAGCACAACAGTAAACTAAAACATACAGAATGCTTGCTATGTGCCCAAGAGTGCACCAAGTTTGCACGACTGCTAAGAGCTCGAGCTTTACACAAAATCAGGGAACTTAACTTCAGATTTTGAACTCTTCAATCTTCATTGTAACATCTGCCACCCCCAAGATTGTTGAAATAAATGGTTTAAAAATACCTTGATACCTATTTAGGCAATGACAAAACACATGAATAGGTAATTCAGAAAAGAAATAGTAAAATTAATAAAGATATAAAACGGATTTAACCTCACTGACAGCTCAAGAAATGTAACTTAAAAATAATACAGCATCGTACATAGTAATTATTAAATAGAATGTGAATAATTGTACCAAAAATTGGCTGTCATTTAGCACTTGGAGATTCTTGAACCTCAGCTCACGTACTGTGAATTGGCTCACTCAGCATCCATTCTCGGCAACCTTATCTCTTTTATGGAGATTAGAAAACAAGACACCACATTTAACTACACAACTTCTAGTCAGGAATGACCTTGCAACACAATTCTCACTAATGAGAAATCTGAACAAGTCTTCTAGTAATTACTTGCTTATCTACATCAAAGATAATGCTGTGAAAGAAAGTGTTCCCCATTTCACCCTATTCCAGGTTGGTCTCTAGATACGGTGCTTTAGCAACTAATTGTGACCATGAAGTAATATTAGGGACAGCAGAAGAGAAGGGCAGAAGGCACCTGCTACTGAGAACATCATGGTGCCTCTCCACTAGCTCTGAGCTTTGTATTATGTGAGACAAACAAAACACTGCTTGTTTAGACAATTGTAATACAATGTCCAATTCTGTGTAGCCAAATGCGTTCTTAACCTGTGCAGAGTGATTTGTCTTTATGTCTCAATAATCTTTAGAATGATGAGACCTTATATTCTGTTATGTAAATTCTGGGAATTATTCCAAAGAGATGGATTTATACGAGGCCTGTATGTCCTAAAATAAATGAGTTTGGTTAAGAAATTATATTATATGCAAAGAATATTTATTTCAGCACTATTTATAATACTGAAAAGAAGGAAAAAATTAAATGGTAAGTAGGGTATGAAAAGTAAAATCAACAAGTGATATTTATTTAATGGACCATTATATAACAATAAAATGACTCAAATGAGTAATGCTAGAAGAAAACTTATTTTAATATAAACAGAAAGTAAAAAATAATATTAAAAATTATATATCATATGATTAAAATGTTATATTAAAACAAATATACTAAAGTTAGTGTTGAGTTGATATACATTATGAAATATTTTGTTGCTATTTTATTATCTTTTTTCTTAATATGAATATAGTAATGATTAAATAGGAACTGTAAACTTTCAAAATTTTTATTATGCCAAATAATTTTTGAAAACATACAAAAATAGATAGAATGCTGTAATCAATTCAGAGCTCCCAGTTGTTTCATCTATATTCCTACACACTCTTCCTTTTTCATTCTAGTTTATTTTGAAGCAGCTAACAACATCGTATCAATTTTCTGTGACAATTTAGTCTATATCTTTAAAAAGTTATGAATGTTTTTTAAAGTGTTGACCACCATATCATTGTCACACCTAGAAGCATCTAAATAATTTCTTAAGATCATAGTCAAATATTCTAGTTATTTTCAAATTTCTCTAATGGTTTTATAAATTGTTTTATGCTTATTTGTATTAATGGGAAACCAAATACATTCCATCTATTACAATTAGTTGATGCGTCCCTTCTGCCTCTTATTACTTCTTTACAATTTACTTGTTGAAGAAAATGTGACATCTGTCCAGTAGAATTTCTCAAAGTGTGAATTTAGTAAATTGCATCTTAACGGTGCCACTTATTATATTTCTCCACTAGATATGGATGTGATTTATTGACAAGAATATGATGTGCGTGGCAGTGTGCTCTTTCATGTTTATGTGTTATTAACAGCCTTCAGGATCAATGCCCAAATCCACCATTTATTAGAAATTGCTAAAAGGTGGCATTTTACTTTAAATATTTCTACTTTGTTTACTAACTGGAATACTTTTATAAAGAAAAATTTTATCTCTTCAACTGCAGTCATGCATTGCATAATGATGGGATCCATTCTGAGTAATGCATTGTTAGGTGATTTTGTCATTGTGCACAAACCTAGATGGTGTAGCCTACTGCACACCTAGGTTATATGATGTATGTATGTTACTGTACTATACTGAATATAGTAGGAAATTATAACACAACGGTATTTGTGTATCTAAACATAGAAAAGGGACAGTACAAATACAGTATTATAATCTTACGGGATTGCTGTCACAAATGCAGTCCACTGTTGACCAAAACCTCCTTATGCAGTGCATGACTCTATTTGGTTATCCCAAGTTTTCTCAGCCCTCCAGCTATTGACAATTTGGACTGAATGATTCTTTGTTATAAGGGCTTATCCTGTGCATTATTAGAATATTTAGTCGCATGCCTAGCCCATTCCTACTAAATGACAGTAGCACTCTTTCTCCAGTTATGACAACTAAAAATGTCTCCAGACATTGCCAATGATTCTGGGGGGCAAAAACGCCCCCAGTTGAGAACCGCTGGGTTAGCCCAAGGTTCATACATGACAAGCAGGATATATGCCCAATTTTTTTCCTTTATTTATCAGTTTTCAAGATGATAATTTAGTTCTCAAGCTTTCCTTAGAGGAAATAATTTTTTTAAAAAAATTATGAGCTCATGATTTTAAAATTAATTTATGCTTTTCAATTCATTGTAACCGCTATGTCTATTTACGCCCATATTTTCTAATTTTTGATCTGTGGGAGCCTCTTCAACTTTATTCCTAAATTTCTTTAATACTTTTATTGGCCTTGCTTTCTGCTACAAGTTCTTCCAAGCTAATTTTGTACATTTTCTGCCCAGGCATGGAATCTACTTTTTCTGTAAGGATGTTTGTTTCTTTTTATAGAAATAGAATTTAAAGAATATAATCTGGGTGCTTGAGGTGCTCATTAGCTTTTAGGCCCTTTCAAGGGATAAAAATAGAAAAAAAAAATACATACATTCACGTACACACACACACACACACACACATACACCTGGATTCATGCTTCCAATTCAATTTCAGGGCTCTAGAATTTTTACTTAATCTTTAACCTTACACCTGTATTTCTTCTCCACTGCTGCAAATTTTAATACCCAGTGATATCAACATAGTCAATTATTTTCTTTATACTTGTAATAGGAAGACTTTAAAGTTGCCCTTAAATGCCTACCCAAGGTAATCAAACCCCAGTGTAATTCTATCCTCTTGAGTGTGGGCTAGAACCAGGAACACTTCTAAAGAACAGAATTTGGCAAAAGTGATGGGATATCACTTTCTAGTTTAGATTAAAAACTTCTGCCTCGCTAACTTTATCTAGTTCTCTCACTGCTTTGCTCTGAGGTAATCCATGTGCTCTGCTATAAAGTGCCCTGTGGTGAGATCCACGTGGCAAGAAACTGAGCAAGATCTCTTGCCAGAGGAACTGAGGTCCTCAGACCAACAGTCTGTGAAGAATTGGATTCTGTCACTTGTCATATAAGTTAGGAAACATATCCTTTCATAGCTGATCCTTGAGTTGATTCTAATGATCGAAACACCCAGTGAAACCTTCGTTGCAGCCTTTTGAAAAACCTCAAGTGCAGGCACTCAGTTAAATCTCACCCATATTCCTTACCTTCAAAAATTCCCCAGGTGGTGGAGGGGCTACAGCACGAACTGCAGCATTAGGTGTTTACTGACCACATTTCTTCTATAATTTCTTAATCACTCCTTTCCTTTGTATTTCTGGAAGCCTATGGAGGGAAGGCACCTGGACAAGTGTGATTTATCTTGGTTTTCCTTTTTTGAAATTCTCTTTTAAAATCCTGTACACTTTTTATTTTGAAGCCTACCCAACTTTGTTTGTAATGTCCAAACTGGACTTTGGGAAAAATAGAGATGCATAAATTACCAATAAAATCAAAACAAAATACAATCAGCTCTCTATATCCATGAAGTCTACATCCATGGATTCAAACAACTGTGGATGGAAAATATTTAGGAAAAAAATTGCATCTCTACTGAACATGTATAAATATATACTTGTTTTCTTGTCATTATTTCCTAAACTATACAGTATAACAACTATTTGCATAGCCTTTACATTGTCTTAGGTATTGTAAGTAATCTAGAGATGACAGTGGTCCTCAACCTTTTTGGCACCAGGACCATTTTCATGGAAGACAATTCTTCCATGGATGGGGGATGGTGGGGTGGGATGGTTTCAGGATGATTCAAGGGCGTTACAGTTATTGTGCACTTTAGTTCTGTTATTATTACATCACAATAATGAAATAATTATACAGCTCACCATAGGTTGGGGACTCCTGATGTAAAATATACAGGAAGATGGGTGTAGTGATGTGTAATGATGCATGTAATGGTGCAAATACTACATCATTTTATATCAGGTACTTGAACATCCATAAATTTTGGTATCTGCTGGTGGTCCTGGAACAAAATCCCCATGAAACTCCGCTGCCACAGCAGCTCTGCTCTCAGTGGCAGTCTCAGCTGTTAATGCACTTTGGCTGCACAGAAACAGGCTTCTTAGCACCAAGCACTCTCACGGTTGCTCCTTGGGGGAAAGGACTGTGGTCTCCCTGCACCGCTCTCATGTCCTGGGAGCACCCGGTCCTGCCCTCCTGTCTAAGCCATCAGCAGACAATCCCGCAAAACACGGCTGCTCAGGCTCCACTTTCAGTGGCAGGCTTGGCCATTAACGTGCCCCCACCACAGAGAAACAGGCTTGTCAGCACAGAGCAATCTTGTGGTTGCTATGGGCGGGGAAGGGATGTGGCTACAGGCCAGCTTGAGCCATAATTACTTTCTGTGGTGACAGGAATGGAGGAAGTGCAGAGCATGAGGTGTCGAGGTGTAATAATGCCAGCTTTCTGGTCTCTCGTGGCACTGACCCAGAGGGATGAGAGTTTTGTGTCCTGCTGCTCACCAGAGTCACCCATGTAGGGGAGGGGGGCGCTCTCTTACCCTTTCTCTGGGCTCCGGGCCTCTCTGAATTGTCTGTTCCTGCTGTCCTCTCTTCTCTTTCTTCCTCTTTCTCAGCTTCACAGCCCTTCTTGGTGGGGTCTCAAGATGCCTCTGCTGTCTCTCCCTGTGGTCCACATTCCAGCTGCAACTGTTCTACACTCTCCTTGGTCAGACCTTCTACCCTTCAGTCAGGACAGTTTGATAAGCCATGTCTCTAGTTGGCCATCTTCAGATTTCTTTGTAATAATACCTTCTTTATTTCTTTGTAATAATACCTTCTTTATTTCTTTGTAATAATACCTTCTTTATTTCTCTTAACAATTTTAAATTTAGATTTCTTTGTTTAATCCTAAAATCCTCTCCTATTAACTATTGTTCACAGTAAATCACTTCTAGCAATTTGTCAATTCTATTACTGTTCTTCAAACCACTGAGTTCCTTAGACAAATAGTAAACTTCCTTTGTCTACTCATACTCTTTCACTCATACTAGACTAAACCTCACTGAGTGAGGTTTTCCTTCAGTTTGAGGGCAGGGACCAGGAGATTATCAGTTATCAAACAGTAAGCAGAAGCAACACTTTTCCAGAGGGCTGAAAATAAATGTGCTTTAGAGCAGAGACCTCTCCTGAAACGTATAAGAAGTCTCTTGGTTCTCAGTCTTTGACAAGAGAAGGAAAAGTAGGTTTCTTTTAGTTGCATGGTAGAGAAATAATTCTACTTTTTTAGCAGAGCCCCCAAAAGGCAGCCAGGGCAGCAAGATTGGCAATATTTTCCCAGATGTAAGTTTAAGATGCAAACAGAAGTCAGCCATCCCCTAATGTTAGAGAGACATCCTGGACCCAGCAGGTAAATTCCACTGGTTCATACACGCAAGGATGCCTGAGAACCAAGAATTTACATGTGCAGTATCTCTTCAGAAAAAAATCCCCTCTTCATCCTCCCTCATCCCTTCTATCAATGCTTGTTGTTTGTATTAGTTGAGTTATCCCAACGGGTTATGACAGAGTAGAGACAAAGTCCTCCTATGTCAATTTGGCTCTGTAAGGTCCAGGCATCCAATGGCTCTTTATCTTTTTCTCCTCAATATGTCACACAGGTCAGAGTCCATCTCAATCTTTAAAATTTGGTTTTATACAAAAAAAAAATTTAATAATTTAATAAATGTTCATTGAGTAATAATTTTCTGTCTTCATGTTTATGCAATTTTGTACTAAGTATAACTGAATAAATAATGGAATTGAAAGAGACTTCTTGACCTTCATGAGTTTATTACATAGTTAGTAGTTCAGGCATGACTAAATAAACAGATAATTAAAGTAATCATGGGATAACTTCTTTGCTGACTTTAATATAAAGTCCTGTGGAAACACAAAATAGTGGTGCTCAGAATGAATTTTCAGTTCACTAGGAGATTTATTGGAAATGTCTTGAAGCAGTTTTAAAGGAAATCATGGATATGAGTGAGTGGAAATTATTACCTAACCTATGTTGAAAATAAATAAATTTGAGAATGAAGATATAAGAATGATTAGAGGATTCTTAGGTAAGCAAAGTTCAGAGATAGCTTAGTTAATATGCTTTAGAAATATATATTAGATCGGTTTTAGTATATGTATATTTTTTCATATAGTAAACAATTAGCATTTGGTGCAATATATTCAAAGCTTATTTCGTAAGTGCTAAGCAATCTAGTTTCAATGCTAATTATCAGGTTTCTACAATATGATTAATTGCATTATGGGAAAAATAGAATGTGTCAATGTGTATTGTTCTCTGACTTTACCAGTTGTCAGCATAGAAAGGGTACAAGAATTCACATAAGAAATCCACACCTCTTTCTCTGATCAAGACTCAGATGAAATTGGAATGAATCTTGGGGAGGAAGGATTTGGCTAGCAATATGACATTACATCTTCAAAGGAAATATTCTAAAACACAGAAAGGGTGCAAAGACATAGCTTGCAAGAGCATCAGCCAAGAGTTTTAGTGAATGTCTGATGGAAACTAGTTTGGTCTAACATGTGTAGGCTGTTGATGACTTTCTCCAGTAAAGCATGACTAGGGAATAACAAATTGAGAAGAAAGATTGCTTTCTCATGATCTCTCTTGCTGCTGACTTAGAAACCCTTGTAAGTTCCTAGCATTTACAGTCCCAATAAAATAGTGAAATCATATTAAAATGGTTAAACCATAGAAATGCAATTTCCAAAGCAGGTCCTGAAGGTGGTTGTCTTTGGAGCATGGACTATATATTTGACAGTCTCACATAGCTTAAAAAAGATATAGGCTGAATCCAGGAGTGCACTTGTAATCCAAGCTATTTGGGAGGCTGAGTCAGAGATCCCTTGAACATAGGAGTTTGAGTCCAGGCTGGACAACATAGTGAGACTTCATCTCTTAAAAAAACAAGAGAAATGCACAATATGCATGTGAAATGGCTTATAAAGAGACCATGAATAAAAACTTCCAATCTTTCAATCATATGACTTCAAAGAGTCAGATTATTAGAGTTTCACCCTAAAATGACAAATTAAGAAATTATTTTACAATGTTTATTTTACAGTTAAACAACGGAGTAATAGTTCATGCACTCCTATGTCTAAAGTGAAAAAAAAAACATTATTAAATGAGAATACTTCTTATAAGATCAAGGTATTGCTATGTGGTTTTTTTTTAATGGCTAACTTCATATCACATTTTTAAATGCTATACCTCCTCCTTTAGAAACATTTGTTCTTACAGACCCTTTAGCGCAGCAGTCCCCAACCTTTTTGGCACCAGGGACCAGTTTCATGGAAGACAATTTTTCCACTGACCGGGGGCGGGAGGTGGTTTCAGGATGATTCAAGCGCATTACATTTATTGTGCAGTCAAACCTCTCTGCTAATGATAATCTGTATTTGCAGCTGCTCTGCATCACTGCTTCAGCTCCACCTCAGATCATCAGGCATTGGATTCTCATAAGGAGCATGCAACCTACCTCTCTCACATGAGCAGTTTACAGTAGGGTTCACGCTCCTATGAGAATCTAATGCTGCTGCTGATCTCACAGGAGGCGGAGCTTATGCAGTAACGTGAATGATGGGGAGCAGCTATAAATACAGATGAAGCTTTGCCTGCTCATCCACTGCTCACCTTGGGCTGTTTCACCTGGCTTCTAACAGGCCACGGACTGGTACCAATCTGTAGCCTGGGGGTAGGAGGCTGCAGTAATACAGAGGCTACACTTTTGACTTGAAATCGGACATTTCAGATTTAATGACCTAATAAAATGAGAGCATCATTACAGGGCTTTTTTCTCATTCAGGATTTTAAAGCATAGAAGTAGTCAAATCTGCCTGTAGCCTCACCATTTGCTAAGAAATAGTATCATGTTTGCCTTTTAACCATTATCTAGCCTCTAGTTTTGTTAGAGCAGTTACTGGAAATTGCTCACATCTTAAGTGGCAATGTCCCCCACCTCAATTTTTCTGCAGTTGTACATGGGAGCAGTCATTATTTAAGCAAAGATACTTGTTAAAAGAATGAAGGGTAGTGATAGCTAACATCCAATTCAGGGTGATAATGAGAAAGTTACACTAATGGTGGTTGCTTTGTCCATAGAGATCATGAAAACTTTTTTTTTTAACTACCTGTTGTAAAATAGCATCTATTTGAGGTTTAGCATGAAATAGACCACTTGCGAAAGATAAGCCTGAAATCATGGAAGGATAATAATCTGCAAATGAAATTATGGTTAGAAAAATAATTGATAGAACTTTTTGGTTTGAAAACGTTTCGTAAATTGGCTCAGTCATTTGTTAGTATTTTGCTAAGTCACATGTGACTTCAGGACATATGTATTGGATTTGTACTGAACCAGTTATTTTACTCAGCTTTACTCAGCTTTATGAGTATTTACCCTTTCAAACTGTAAAGTATTAGTCATGATTATAGCTTTAAAACTGCTTAATAACTCTTGACATTTTTAAACATAAAGGCATTATTTCTAGATAAAAATTGTTCCCAGTATTATTTGTTTTTACTTTTGGCAAATTAGAGTAGACATTCCTCTTATCTTACATGGTACTGCACAAGTAGAGCCCAGCTAACCTTAGGGTTCAGTCATCCAAAAGATAAATTCTAGACCCAAAATTGTATTAACTAGAAAGTTATTTGTAATTGTTTTCTTTAAGAAAATGTGAAGTTACTGGAGATATTTGGTGTTTGTACCTCTTTCTCCAGGGGCTTCTGGCTACACGATAGCATGAGGGCAGGGTGACCCTTGCTAGCTAAATCCTGTAAGGCATAGTTTTTGTGTCTGAAGACCAGCATTTGTTTCAGTATGGGTGCTTGGTTAGGTCCCAGATACCATTTCATATTACAAAAGGATAATTTCATGAATCTTCATTTGGATTCCAAGTATGAGGTTATTTGGGGGCAATTGATCTTAAATCACTCTTCAGCAAATCTGCTACTTCACCTAACAATAAACCAGACAGAATCTAATATTGCTATATCATATTCTGAATAAACTGATCTAGAAGCTCTGTGTCTATTTGATATAATTTAATGCTGCTTTCCTGATCTTTTTGCTGTCTACAGAGTCAGAGCCCAGAGGTGGAGCAGTTAGGGAGGGTTGTGGAACTGGACAGTGACATGGTAGATATCACCCAGGAGCCAGTTTTGGATTCCATGTTAGAAGAGAGCATGCCTGAGGATCAGGAACCTGTGTCTGCCTCGACACATATTGCATCTTCACTGGGAATTAATCCACATGTCTTACAGGTGAAGTTCTAACCCATCTTTATTATGACAGAATGCCAAACTAGTATTTTATCTCCCTTGCATAACATTAGGTTTCTTCCCTGATTATTCACTTGAGACCATTGAGAGTGCTCACTGTAATAAAAAAGGGAAAAAAAAAGAAAAAAACAGAGGAATAGGGCCAATGTTTGAGCCTCATTTTCCCATTCAGAGAGGGAAAGGTATGTTGAGAATCGAAAGAGAGGGCTTCTAGATTTAACTGCATTAGAATCAGAAGACCTATTTCTAATCCTAGTTTATAACTTTATTACTGTATGACTTTAGGCATGTCATTTAATATCTGTGAGAACTGATTTTTCTCTGTAACATATGTGTCTACTTCACAGGTTAGTTTTGAAGCTCCATAAAGTGCTCCACAAAATTTAAAAATTAAAAAACCTGGTGGACACAGGTTTTGTTAAGCTTTGTCTTTAATTTCCCCTGCCAATGCCTTTTGGTATTGTGTTTAGCCTTTGGCTTATGTTTGACTTTAAAATTACTCATTTAGCAAACCTAAGTGACTGCTGTGTGCTATGATTTGGTGATACTCTTTAGATACAAAGAAGAGACATATTATATTACATGATTTTTGCCCTTCAGGCACATAGAGTGTAACAGAGTCAGTCACATAAATGTTATACTAGCTCTAGATACAGCCTTGACGAGGAGTGATATTTTTCATTGTTGTAAAGTGCATTTTTCTTTTATAGCCTTTCTATTCTGGGGAACACATTCATTCTATAGATATTGCCTTTTTAGATCATGAAAGCATCATTGCTTGCTGATGAAGAAGATGTAGATATGGTACTTGATCAACGCTTCAGTCAAATTCCTTCCAAAACAGATACTTCTCAAGAAATCTGTTCTCCCAGACTCCCCATTTCAGCATCGCACTCAACAAAACCTCGTTCACTAGGTACTGTATAAATTGTGCTGTTTTACAAGAAATCTATAGAATCACCAATCAGTGGACTTCCGTAGCAGATATCCCCCTAACAGCTGGGCCTATAACAAGAATGCTAAGAGTTGTACTTTTATAAACATCTGTTGGGAGTAGCCAATTTTTAAGAACCATAATTAGCTCTATTGGTGCAGATGCAGAAGTTGTATGAAGAAAAAAGCATTTGTACTTTGTTTGGGGTCATGTTTTTGTTTGCTTATGAATGTGGATTAGATAGTAAGCTCTGATTTCCTAATTTTTATATTATATTTCGTAGAGAATTCAGCAAGCTACCCTGCACTGTACTCTTTGTGCAATCCTAACACTATCTTACTGTCTTGTAGGGACAAATGTTACTTCTCATTATATACAAAACTCATCAGAATTCTACTTTTAGAAAATTTTTCAAATTTCTAGGCAGGTGATTGCATATTTTATTGTAAAGCTGCCATTTTTCTAGTGGGATTGGAGATAGAGTATTGATAACAGGAAAGGATTTAAGTAGATGTAGTTAATTTCAAAATATTTTGGAAACCAGAGGAACTACCAGAAAGACATTTGTTTATGTTGCCTTAAAAAGTAAATTTTTTAAAAACTACCATTTTGTTTTGGTTAGGTGTTTTTGTTTTTGTTTTTGTTTTCAGAAACAGTCTCACTCTGTTGCCCAGGCTCTAGCTATCATGTCAGCCTAGCTCACAGTAATCTCAAACTCCTGGGCTCCAGCAATCCTCTTGCCTCAGCCTCCCAAGTAGCTGGGACTACAGGCGAACACTACCATACCCAGCTAATTTTTTCTGTTTTTAGTAGAAACGAGGCCTCTCTTACTCAGGCTGGTCCTGAACTCCTGACCTCAAGTGATCCTCCCGCCTCAGCCTTCCAGAGTGCTAGGATTACAGGGGTGAGCCACCACACCCAGCCTACCATTTTGTTTTTGTAAGCTAAACATTCCTAATAACTTTTTCCATAATGGGCACTACATGAACATCTCATACTTTGATAACTCTAACTCTATGCTTCAGACAGGAACCACGTAAAATTGAAAAACAGGCAGTAGTAAGGAGAACTGTCCTTCTGAAAGGCACATATACAATCATAAGGTACCTCAGTATGTTTTTGTTTCCTGAAGTCTGTCATCGAGCATTAGAGGACACAAATTTGAGTTTTAGTCTCCCCCACCCCCCCTTAAATTTTTAAGTGCATGGACTTATTTTTATATGGACTAAGAAGGGGTTACATTTGGGATTCTAGATGAGAGCATGAGCATTGGTGCCAGACTTACCTGGGCTTTTCTCCCAGTCCTGTCACTTAGTACTTTTGTGGATTTGGACAAGCCACTCATCTGAGCCCAGTTTTCTCACTTACAAAATGGGAATGATAATGTTGCTTATCATTTAAAGTTATTGAAGAGTGAAATGAAACAATGTATACAAATGGCTTACATAGAGTCTACTGCAGATAAGTGCTAGATAATTTTTTTAAATGATATTTAATGGTAGTAATAATGTTTGTCGTTGATATTATTACTGTGTTGATATCATTATCAGAATTTCCATCTTGATTTCTTGATTGAAAATGATTTCTGCAAAAATCTGGTTTATGGTCATCCATATCTGATGTGATTAGTTTGGTAATATCTTGCATGATTTCAGCCTTAGTGATTTTTGTTGTTATTTTTCAAGAAACAATACCCTGTATTTTGTAATAGTCTCTTTTTCCCCTTATTTCAGTTGGTGGGTTACTACAATCAAAATTTACAAGTGGAACTTTCCTGTCACCAAGTGCCTCTGTGCAAGAATGTCGCACTCCCAGAACATCATCTTTAGTGAATATACCATCCACATCTTTTTGGTCTGTCCCTCCACCCCTGACTGCTGTGTTTACAGTGCCCAGCCCAGCCCCTGAGGTTCAGTTGAAAACAGTGGGTACACGCAGGCAACCAGGCCTGGTCCCTCTTGAAAAGTCCGTCACCTATGGCAAGGGGAAACTCTTGATGGACATGGCCTTATTTATGGGACGCTCATTTCGTGTTGGTTGGGGCCCCAACTGGACTCTTGCTAATAGTGGAGAACAACTGAATGGCTCACATGAACTGGAAAATCATCAGACTGCTGATTCTATGGAATATGGATTCCTGCCCAATTCAGTAGCTGTTAAATCGTGAGTTACATTTCTTGATGCTTTTTGAGAAAGGAAACATGATAGATGAGGGGAAAAAACTATTCATTATTGGGAGATCCAAATGTTTGTGATCTTTCTAGATATATTCTTTCGAGATATCTATTCTAGATTCTTTCTAGATATATCTATATAGGATATATATTTTCTATATATATAACAAGTAGATGTATGCCTTACAGATAATATATAAACATTAGGTTATTAACTATGGAATGTTCAATTTCCTTAAGTACTAAGTTTGATAGTTGATACCTCTGACATTTCACATTCACACTTCTTTATTTTTTTTTTTTTGCGAGGGTATATCCTCATTCTTTCAAATATACGTTTTGGCTTATGATTATCTGTCACGTTTTTTTAGAGCAATTTTTGTGAAACCATGGATAAGTCAAAAATTCATGTTATTTTCAAATACAAATTCCATTGTGCAACAAATGCAGTGCATACAGCTCGAAGTATCAACCAATGTTTGGGAAGGATGTGGCTAATGAACACACAGTGCAGCAGTGGTTTGAGAAGTTCCGTTCTGGTGATTTTAATCTTGAAAATGAAAAAAAAAAAAAAAAGAAAATGAGCCATGTGGGTGACCTGAGACCAAGGTGGGTAATGATGAGCTGAAAGCTGTAGTGGAAGTGAATCCATCTCAACCTATGTGTGAATTAGCAGCAGGGTTTGACATTACTATTCCAACAATATTGGACCATTCAAAACAAATGGGCAAGGTAAAGAAGCTGGATAGATGGGTACTGCATGAATTAAATGAGCATCAGAAGAGAAATCGTCTTGAAGCTTGCCTTTCTTTGCTGTCGCAACATAAAGGCCAACCATTTCTACTCCATATTGTTACGTGTAATGAAAAATGGATGATTTTGGGCAATCACAACCGTTCGGCACAATGGTTGGATAAAGATGAAGTGCTGAAACACAGTCCAAAACTAAATATTCATTCATCAGAAAAAGCTAATAGTGTGTGTTTGGTGGTCCAGCGCTGGTATTATCCACTACAGCTTCATGAAATATGTTCAGTTGATGACCGTGCATGTCTACTGCAACCAACTGGATGAAGTGATGAGGATGCTTGTGATTAAGCAGCCAAGATTGATCAATAGAGACAGACCAATCCTCTTGCAAGATGACATGTTGCAAAAAACAACGCTGCTCAAGCTACAGAAGTTGGACTTGGAACCTCTCTGTCATCCAGTGCATTCACCAGACCTTGCACCAACTGACTACCACTTCTTCCAGGCTTTGGACTACTTCTTGCAAGGAAAAAGATTCAATTCTCAACAAGCTGAGGAAAACTCCTTCTGCAATTTCATCACCACTTGCTCTCTAGACTTCTTTGGTGCTGGCATAAACAAGCTACTAGTAAGATGGCAACCTGGATCAATAGTTTAGTCCCATATTTGATTAATTGTACTGCTGCTTGTTAGAGACATAATAAACTACACTTTTGATTCAAAATCAGATATTTCATATTTAATGACCTAATAGTTCTTTTAATTATCAATCATGCATAAAGTGTCATATGTAAAACATGTAGCATTTTCTTATTTACTTTTTATAACAAATTGTGCCATCTTTACTGTAGATTAAATGAAGATGATCGTCTGTTAGCCTTCGTTTTTAAAGTTAACTTTGAAAAAATAAAAACAACTTTTCTTGAATCTCACAATTAGGAATATTGATTTTTTTTTTTTTTTTTGAGACAGTCTCACTGTGTTGCCCTGGCTAGAGTACCATGGCATCAGCCTAGCTCACAGCAACCTCAAACTCCTGGGCTCAAGCCATCCTCCTGCCTCAGCTTCCCGAGTAGCTGGGACTACAGGCATGCGCCACCATGCCCGGCTAATTTTTTCTATATATTTTTAGTTGTCCAATTAATTTCTTTTTATTTTTAGTAGAGACGGGGTCTCGCTCTTGCTCAGGCTGGTCTCGAACTCCTGAGCTCAAACGATCCTCCCGCCTCGGCCTCCCAGAGAGCTAGGATTACAGGCGTGAACCACCGCGCCCGGCCTAGGAATATTGATTTTAAACTTACTGGTTAAGCATGATCTTATGGTATTTTGGAAGTTGTTAATATCAAGATTAAAAATTGGCCGGGCGCGGTGGCTCACGCCTGTAATCCTAGCTCTCTGGGAGGCCGAGGCGGGCGGATCGTTTGAGCTCAGGAGTTCGAGACCAGCCTGAGCAAGAGCGAGACCCCGTCTCTACTAAAAATAGAAAGAAATTATCTGGACAACTAAAAATATATAGAAAAAATTAGCCGGGCATGGTGGCGCATGCCTGTAG
>CAUYSK010123407.1:0-18247 GCA_963575035.1 Avahi laniger
TCATTGGATAGGGCAACTTTCCAAGCATGCAAGGTGTTGTCAGCCACTTCAATAATCTTTTCCATCAATCAATCTGCTTCGTTGCTTCTAAGCAGAAATGATTGGGTGGATGCCAAGAATATGTGCCAGTGAGTTCTATGGATGTGAGCCAAGCTTCATTTCTTAAGCTGTAAAACAAAAGTAACGTTGTGTGGGACATCATGAAAGTGAATGTGGCATTCGGCATATCCATGGATGGGGCTATTGGCAGAAGCATGTGGGCATGGAAAGCAAATTCATATTCAGAGTGTCTTTTCCAGTGAAAACAAATGCTACCACCCAGGTGTTTGGCTATTTACTTGGGGATTATTCCATATTGGGGACTCAGCATTGTCCTACACTGTCTGCAAGCAGGAAACTCTGGAGTTGTCACAAACCGACAGCTCTTGATAGGGGACGTCCTTGTTCTTGAGGCCACATACAACCTTCACTTTGCTGCCATAAAAACTTTGTTCATTAGCCCGTTGACCAAGTATATCACATCCACACATTTGTTCCCTAGAACTCCTTGTTACTTTGCTACCAATATGCTCTTTCTAAACTTCTGATATCCAAGCAAACTATTACCCTCTGCCCCTAAATTAGTGTAGAAGCTCATTATTTTGATCATCTCTCCTTCCAGTTAAGTTGAATAACTATATGGATTGCTTAAATCTGTGACTACTGTTCTTCGGGACTACATCAGAGTCTGCTATAATGTTTCCAGCACATCATGCAGACACATATTTAAAAAATAAACACTAACAATTTTCCTCTATTTCTTGTAGTGGGAAATTATGGGAAATAAACCTCATGATAGTCAGTCAGAAAAAGTAATGCTGGATGCTGTAACAATCAACCCCAAACCCTCATTGGCTTTTTATAACAAAGTTTATTACATACTCCGGAGTCCAACAGTATCACTGAGTGTTTGTGTATGTTTGTGTATGTGTTTGTGTGTGTGTGTATGTGTGTGTTGGGGGATAAGAGGGTAGGCTATGCTCACTTGACCTTAGGCAAAAAGACGAGAAGTGACAAGAGTAGGCTATATTCAATACAGCCAATCAGAGACACAAAACCTTCCATCCTGCGACACTGCCGTCTTCTACATGTGACCTCTATGGTCTCCATGAGAGGAGAAGAGAGAGTTCTCAGGATGATTTTTATGAAAAATTATAGAAATTTTATTAGAGTATTACATGTGTAAGCTTCTTATGGGTCTGTAGTAGACTGTTTGCAAAAAATAGCTGCAATAATTTCTCACATCTCTATATACTCCCTTTGCAATGTGATTTTGAAGCTTTTGTAATCAAAAGATAGTTTATGTCTCTTATCTTTTGAATCTCAATTTGGTCATGTGATCCTCTTTGGCCTCTGGGTCATTACAAATATGATGTAAGCAGAAGTTTGAAAAGTGCTTGTACATTGGGGCTTTCTCTCTTTTATTTTTGGGAACCTTTATTTTTGAGAACCACCAGGTAATGAAACCGAGGTTAGCCTACTATAGAACCATATGGAGAGTCCGTCATCCCATCTGTCCCAGCTGAGGCTCAAACATGTAAGTGATGACATCTTAGTCTCTGCAGCCTGAGACTAGTTACAAATTTACCCTCAGAGATCATTCAAACTGATCCATATCTGAAGATCTTGGCAGAATCAAAGAAGCACTAGCAAATAAAATTGTTGTATTGCTTGAAACCATGACGTTTGGAGTATTTTGTTATACATTGAAAGCTAATAGATACAGGTCTAGATTGGAAGGAGGCTTATATCACTTCTTCCCTCCCACATTCTGTTAACCAGAATTCAGGCATATGTCCCAATCTGGCTGAAAGAGATCTAGGCAACATAATTTAACAATAAGATCAGGAAATACAACATCGATTTGATAAACACACAGCAATTTTTCTCTACTTGTATGTTCTTTCGGTTACCAATTATTTGACAAACTCTTTCTTTTACACATAAAATACATATATTAATAGTTGCCCATGGAAGCAACCCAAAGTTCCACTTAATCCGCACAACTATCTCAATATCTAAGATCTCTGAGTGACATATGACTCTGTTCATTAGATCCAGCTATAGCCTTCTGTGTTTTGGCAATCTCTATCAAAAAGAAAAGTCATCTTCACTGCACTCTTTACAGACATTCTCAGAGTACTGGGCTGGAGAAGGCACAGTTGATTTCAGAACTGCTGGAACAGGCTGTTCCAGCTCAGAGTGTAAGGCGAATTGTGGACCTATCATCCCATCTCCACATTCAATGACATACTGATAACTCAAAATCAACTACAGTGGGAGTATTTACACCACAGAAATTGACAAAGACTATAAAACATGTTTTTTTTTTAAATTCAGAGATCCAGTTTGCCGACATGCTATTGGATGACTGCAGTCAATGCTTTCATGCAGAAAAGGGAAGAATGGGAGAAGCTAAGCAGTCATTGGCCATAGGAATGAATAAATCCTTTGGCACAAGCATTGTAATTTCCCTCTGTTATGTAAGTGGGGAGAATTCCTTGATTAGGTCATGATTCTGTTCTCTGGGACTAACTAACTTACTCTATTTTTCTTAATATCTCTGCCTTTCTAGAAATTCTTCTTGGTCTTTTATCCCCATTGGCCATATATTAAGTGAGTGCTATGGTTTGAATGTTTGTCTCCTCCAAAACTCATGTTGAAATGTAATTACCATTGGAGCAGTGTTCAGAGGTCATTGGGTCATAAGGGCTCTACCATCCTGGGTGAGATTGGCACCCTTATAAAAGGAAGTTCAGCCCCCTCCTGCTCTCTCTTACACTATTCTGCCACATGATCATGCAGCCAAGAAGCCCACGCAAGATGCTGGCACCTTGATAATGAACTTTCCAGACTACATAACTGTGGACTAATAAATTTCTGTTCGTTATAAATTACCCAGTCTGTGGTATTTGTTACAGCAGCACAACACGAACAAAGGCAATGAGCATTGTGAGGTATGCTTCCCTTGAGGGCTTCCAAACTTTCTCAGCCTGCTTACTCTTGGGACAAGCTATGTTTCCCAGAAGTTGTTTTACAATTCAAACAAAGAAATGTTTAGTACAGGGTTGCGGAAGTTTTGGAAATATAGTTTTCTCAAAAAATTTGGTAGATTTCTGATCTATTTGCTCCCAATCAGTTTTATGTGCTAATAAAATCAAAAGCTCTTTTCTAAACATAGCCTTAAAATCTATTTGTCTTGTTACTCTCTGCTTCTTTCTTAATAGAATGGCTTCTGCCTCAAGGCTATTGGCTAAAATGGACCATATCCCTAACCTGCTCTTTGCTCCAAGGCTGAATCTTCATGGAATTTTATTACTCAAAGTATTTCTCCATCCTGTCATTTACTTTATGTGACATACAAACAATTGGTTTTTCTAACTCTTTAGGACTTTGTATTTCTGTATTCTTTTAATACCCTTTCATTTCTGCTGGCAAACTAGCTAATTCTCATCACTAGTAACATACACACTAACACATAAGCTCTTCTCACATGCTTTTTCTAGCACTGCTGGCATAGGAGAAATATTGTCTGCCTTCCAACTTAATATACAAAACAGTCTTATTAAACAAAATGGTTTGTTTTGCCCCTGCGTAATATGGGTCATCATCTTTCCAACCTTGGCCATGAGTTTCTTTATCACTTGCTGCCTGACCACCAACCAAAGACACTTAATGTCACATTTTTGTTATGGCAACACTCTATTTCTAGTATTTGTTTCTCTAGTCAGGGGAAATAACAGTAGCTGGTAAAATAACGAACTCTCAGATCTCAGTGGTTTAACACTGTAATCGTTTATTATTTAAGCATTCACTGTCCAGTGAGGTTGAGGCAGAAGGACTCTGCTTAATAACTTTATTCAGAGACTCAAACTCTTTCCATTTTATGAGGCCACCATTCAACTTATGAACAAGCAGGTCCAC
Organism: Avahi laniger; assembly: GCA_963575035.1. Taxonomy (NCBI): domain Eukaryota; kingdom Metazoa; phylum Chordata; class Mammalia; order Primates; family Indriidae; genus Avahi; species Avahi laniger. Next base: position 3,964 of record CAUYSK010123407.1, read on the forward strand.
CATCAGGAGAGAAAGAGAATAGAGAATCACACATGGGAGATTTTTATGGCTCAGCCCTGAAAGTAGGATATGTCACTTCTCCTCTATTCCACTGGCCAAAATTCAGTTACAGAACTAAATCTAGTGGAAGGAGGTTGGCAAATACAGTTTATCTGTGTGTCCAGGAGGAAAAAGAAACAGGTGCAATAAACACGAACTATCGCCTCTGATTTGAAGTTAGACAATCGTTCTATCTCATTTCTGCTAATTACAAGCTTTGAGGCTCTCTGAGGGTTTTTCTTCATCTGTTTAACGGTGATATTTATACAAAAAAAATTGCTTTCTTATTACTGAAATTTGAATGTGAATGTTGTTCCCTCAAAAGCTCATGTTGAAATTTGATTTCTAGTGTGGCAGTACTGAGAGGTAGAGCCTTAAAGAAGTGATTGGATCATGAGAGCTCTGCCATCATGAATGTCCTAATCCATATATGGGTTAATGGGTTAGTGGATTATCACGGGAGGGAACCTGGTGGCTCTATAAAAAGAAGAAAAGAAACCTGAGCTAGGACATTAGCATGCTTTACCCCCTCGCCATGTAATACCATGGGCCACCTCGGGACTCTGCAGAGAGTCCCCATGAGCAAAAAGACTCTCACCACATGTGGCCCCACAACCTTGAATTTCTCAGTTCTTTTAACTATAAGAAACAGATTCCTTTTTAAAAATAAATTACCAGTTTCAGGTATTGTGCTATAAGCAACAGAATAGACTCACAAACTTACGGAGAATTCTAAACCCAAACAAACTATTCACTAGATACAAGCAAAATGAAGATATTTTTGGAATAGTAAGATGTGATAGAGGTAACTTTTCCTTTTCTTCTTTGCAATTAAAAAGAGGTAAGTGACTAACTCTGACTGATGGAATATGAGAAATGAAGGTTGCCAGTTATGAACAGAGACAACAAAGATTCCTCTGCTTCCCCAAACCCTCGGCTGTTCTGACCTTAGAATCCAATTATTTTCCCAACAAAAGGTAGGAGCATGTCTGCCACCTTGGATTCCTGAATAATTTTATAAATTAATATGGCTAACAGAGCACTGTGCCAACCCACACTGGACATGCACCATGAATAAGAAATAAATGTTTGTTGGGTTTAGCAACTGAAATTTGGCATTTAATTTGTTTATAAAGCCTGGCGGTTCTCAATCAGAGTTGACATTGCTCCCCCAGAAAACATTCAGCAATGTCTGCAAATGTTTTTCGTTACCACAGTTGAGGGGATGCTACTGGCATCTACAAGGAAGAAGCCAGGGTGACACTAAATATCCTACAGTGCATGGGACAGACCCCACAACAAAGAATTATGTGGCCCCAATGTCAATATTACTGGGGTTGAGAATCCATGGAAGCTGATTCTGTTCAATAAACAATGTCTCAAAAATATTTCCTGCAGTCCTTTTGGGGAAACCGCTGAAGAGTATTCTGCCATAAAACAAATATATAAATGAGAATGTGGGATTCAAGAACAAAAGGGACCCACTCAAAAGAGAGAGGGTTCTCAGCAGCAGGCCCATAGAGCAGCCATCTGAAAGTGGAGAAGGACAAAGGATTGTGGGAATGAGACACCCTTCCCAAAAAAATGATATGCTGCTTAATGTGTATGAATATGTAAATGGCAACTTTTTTTTTAAGAGAAAACCTCATATTTTATTTATTTATTTTTATTTCAGCATATTATAGGGGTACAAATGTTTAGGTTATATATATTACCTTTGCCCCACCTGAACTTTTAAGCTCTGTTCAAAAGTTTGTGACTTAATTAGTGATGTATACAGAGAAAACAAACTAATTAAAAAACAAGGCAATTATCTACTTTAAGCAGAGTTGGATAAGAAAGGAGATGATGATACATGGCAAAATGCATGATACAATCATAGTAAAATGACGAATTACATTCATATTTCATAGTACTAAACAAAGATATTGATATAACCAAAAGACATAATAGCACTGTATTCCAGGCCAGGAAGAAGGGACTCGGTCTTGTATACAAGACTTGTTAACAAGACTGCGTGCATTTGTGTGTGAGAAGGGCAGCAGGAAGGTGTTAAACAGTTAAATCCTCATCTTCTCTTACAAGAAGTCAATGGATCATATTTAAAATGGAAAAAATTAAGAAATAGTAATGTAAGCATATTACTTAAATATATGAGAGTATGTGCCAAAAGGAGCATCTAAAAATAAGTTAAAACTGATTGCTTCAGTAGAACTAGAAATTGGAAGGAGAGAGTAATTGCATGAGGACACTTTTTATTATAAGCTTAACAGTACCATTTAACTTTTTCAGCCATGAACATATATTACTTTTGGCAAAAGCAAAATAGTTTTTACAAAAGTGAGGCCAAAATAAATCAATTTTCAAGCATTACAATGATATAATCCATATGAAAATCTTTTGTAACGTGTAAATTGCTATGCGAATGACAGTCATGATAATCATTGTAGCGGGTTCTGAAGATGTTAATAATTGATGCTAGACCTTAGCATGGGTGCCATTGAGTATTTGCTCATTGGCTGGTCATCTGTAGCAATCAGCATACAGGATCAAGTGCCACCATTGTTACTCAGTTCCAAGAAAGGAGAAGACATGGTCCCTGCCAATCATTCAATGAACCTTCACTTACTGTCTACCATGTGGCAGGTATGAACCTTTCCCTTGGTGTACTAGTAGGGCTGCATATCCCTGACCACAAGATCTGACCTGTGATTTAGGATCCTTCCTGCCCAAGATGTTTTCTGAGTTGTGCCCACTTTCTAAACTCTTTTTAATTGAAAGCCTGATATAATTTATATAGACAAAGTATTATCAGATTTCTCTCCCATCACATCAAGCCTCCTGCCAATTTTCTACCTTTCCAAATTCTGAATTAATGTCTTGTATTTTTATGCAGTAATCCCTTGGTATCCATGGAAGATTGGTTTTAGGGCCCCTGTGGATACCAAAATCTACAAATGCTCAAGTCTCTGGTAGAAAATTGTGTAGTATTTGTATATAAGCTATGTACATACTCCCATATATTTTAAATCATCTCTAGATTAGTCATAATACCTAATACAATGCAAATGCTATGTAAATAGCTGTCATATTGTGTTTTTTAGGGAATAATGACAAGAAACGAGTCTATACATGTTTGGTACAGATGCAATTTTTTTTCAAATATTTTGGATCCATTGTTAGCTGAATCCATGGATGCAGAACCCATAGATATAGAGGGCCATTTGGCACTTCATTTATTCTTTATGTTATAATCAGCTCTGTTGGTATCTTTCACTCTCATCTTTAGGGATGGAAATATGTTTAGTTCATTCTGCAACACAATATAGCAGTTAAGAACATGGGCACTGGAAAGGGAGTATATGAGATTGAATTCCAGCCCTGTTACTTTCTAGGGCAGTGGGACCTTGGGAAAGTCATTAACTTCTCTGTGCCTCATTTTCTTCTTCTACGGAATGAGGATAGTAAGGGTATTTAACATCATAAGCTTAATATAAGGATCAAAAGAGTTAGCAAATGTAATCACTAAAAAGTATTTTTAGCACACAGTAAAGCTATATAATTTATCAATGGATACTATTATGAAAATTATGGCACGTAGCAAAACCATATAATTGTTAGCTCATGTTGTTGTTGGCATTATTATTATTAATGTTTGAGCAGCAGCAAGTACATAACAGACACTAAAAAATGTTAATGAATGTGATTGAATTACATAACACATTCATACAGATCTGAATCATCTACCTGTCTTCACTCCTGCCTTGTGAACCATGAAAACATGCAGTTCAAGAAATGCAACTGGGACATTCCCAAGGAAAATACAGCTCAATTCTCCTATCCCAGTATTTCTCAATGCAGCGTTCAACAGATGCATCTCTAGAACTTTCTATAAAGACCCACCCCAGAGAATCTACACCATACTCTATGGGACAGACACACTGACCTTCTGTCAAAATTTTAAACAAGCCAACCGGTGAATTCAGCTCTACCTTTTTTACTCACCCCACATGTACTCTGGCCAATGCCTGTCAACTTAAAAACTTAAACGTCTCTTCCTTAGAGAACTCAGCATTTTAATTTTCCCAATATCCAATTATTTCTATTTTCATGACACTTATCAATTTTTGTAATTGAAAATATATTTGTGTGTGTGTCTGTTGACTGTTGACATCAGCTCTCTGAGAATGGGAACTGACCTGTTTTCTCTCTGCTGCACATGGAATATCTGATTCAGTCTGAGTACCTTATTACAGAATTTACAAAAAGAGACATTTCTTTCAAATGAAAAAATTACAGTCAGTTTCATAAAGGAGGTGATTTGTAGGCCAGACTTATAAATTTTTTAATGTCATAATTTCTCTGGAATAATATGAGAACTGAATAATATTTTATTTGCATATAATTAAAATGTGCTAGAACTCCAGTTTTAAATTCAGTTTGAATTATATTATTTCATTAATACTGGACTGAAACCTAAATATTTCCCCAGCATACTTTGAAATAGCCTAGAAAACACATTGACAAATATTTTTCTTATTTCTTGAATAAGCAATGGATTTAGCAAATGCAAAGGAGTTGTACTTCTTTAGATTTCACCTGAAAGTGAGATCATGCAGTATTTGTCTTTCTGTGACTGGCTTATTTTGCATAACATAACATCCTCTGGGTTCATAGAAGCAGAGAGTAGAATGGTCGTTGCCATTGGGTAGGAAGTGGGGAGTGGAGTGGGAAATGCAGGGGCCTCAGACAAAGGGTACAAAGTTTCAGTTGTAAAATGAATAGTCCTGGAGATCTAATGTACAGTATATTGATGATAGTTAATAATAATGTATTGTATACTTGAAACTTGCTAGAAAAGTAGATCTTAAGTGTTATCATCACAAAAAGAAGATAACTATGTGACATGATGGATATGTCAATTATCTTGATTTTGGTAATCATTTGGCAATTGAAATAGCTATCAAAACATTATATTGTACAGCTTAAATGTATACAATGCTTACATTTTGTATACAATTAAATGTATACAAAAATCCATAACTGCTCAAAGAGCAATGGCAGTCTGCATTATCTTTGTTTCTAAAATGAAAATGGCCTAAATTCAGTCACGTCTATATAACATCATATTCAAAGTAAAATATTGTCGTGTTGATCATAAATACCTATATTGTCTGATAGTTTATATGGTCAAAAGATTAGGTAAAAATTAAAAAGCCTGGTCAACTATCACTCAGAGGGACGCTTGTTTCTAACAGTGACAAAAATAGGGGCGTTTCAAGACAGCCCAATACTTGACATTCGAAAGAAAACAGGCCATGACTGTTCACTCCCAAAGCACACACACATAGATCACAGATTTTTTTTAACAAAATAACATATTCATTCAGGGGCACGAAAGACACAGAATTTTTTTTTAAACGAGTACCTAGTTATCTACTCTATCATCCTTTATTTTTTGAAAAAAAATGATGCCGTGATTGCTCTGCACACTCTCAAAAGAAGAGGACCATCTTTTCATAGAGCGTATTGATTACAAATTGACTTGACAAGAAGTTGTGGTTTAATCATTACATTTACCTACCTCTGGGCACAGGGGAAGTGTGAACTTTATTATACGATTCCTTTTGACTGATTTGCAAGAGAAAAACAGCCAGAGTAGTTACAACTAATGTACAAACACACAACTAAAAGGCAAGTAGTGGGCAGGACACAAAAACCTCTCCACGTGCATGCTCGGGTACAAAGATCCAACAGAACAAGTGAGAAACGCCACATTTATTTGCTGAAACTATAAGAATCAGAGTTTAATTTCATCATCCACTAAATGTGCACAATAATATTCATTGCTCAAGAAATATAAAAGTGTTTAAGGATAGGGAAATCATTGTAATTTAATATAATAGACTCATATTCTTATTACAAGTTGATGCATTTTCTAAGGAAAATTTGTAAGAGACGTAAAAGTATAAATAATAAATAAAAATCATCATCAAATCTTATCAGCCAAAGAGTACTTAATACATACATATATAAATACATAAACATTTAATACATAAATATAGTTTACTATGTTTATGTTCATATATATTCACTTATTCAACAAATAATTATTTTGTGCCTACTATGTTCTGAGCATTGTTCTAAATCTTGAGACATGCCAATGACACACACACACACACACACACACACACACACACACAAAAGATAAAGCCACCTAACTCATAGAAATCACATTCTAGTGGAGATAGAGATGGTACAGGATAGTGAGCAGGGGTTGAAAAAAGAAGTGATAAAAATAAACATAATGCATATATATATATCATACAGTATATTATGCAATATTATTAAATGATGAGGTGCTATGGGGAAAAAGGCTTCAAAGTGCAACTTGCATGACCTATTTACATAGAGCCAAGGAGCAAATGAAAATAATGCCAACGACCTGGTGTCAGTTTCTGTAAGAATTGTTCACAGAAGATGCTTCAAGTCCAAGAAAGAAAACATAATTTACATTTACTTCCAGGCCCATTCCAGACTTCTGTGAATCTAGGGTAGGAGTAACATGGAGACTTCATATGCCAGATGTCTAAATTCAAAACGTATAAACCAAGCCAAAAAAATTTAATAAAGTGTGTCCTATCTTCCTACTGTGACAAATATAAAACCTGGAAGACCAGGTTTAAATTTAGAATTCACAGACTCCTTGAAGGTCTGTCCCAGAGCCGAGTGGAGACTGGAGAGCGGGCCCACTGCCTTCCCGATTCTGGCTGCACCCCTCATTCTGTCCTGTACTGTGAGGGACCTCAGAAGCAAGTGAGGATGGACACCCAAGGTCTCACATCCAAGCTCTCTACCCACACGGACAGCCTGACCCTGCAAACAGCCACCTCCAGGCCAAGGCTCAGGCCCTCGGGTGCTCACACAGCTGTCCAGCTCATCCTGAGAGAAGAGGGCCACATAGGCCCTGCAACACTAGAACATCTTGACAGGCATTCCTTGGGGTTAAAGGCTCATAAAAATTGTGAGAGGAGATGAGTGAGAGCTCACCAGAGATCTGCATGAAGAAAAATCTGTACGAAACCACAAATGGGAATGAGTAAGACTTTTTTTTTTCTGTCAACAATAATCCTGACACCAAATGTGTGTGGGGGGGGATTCCACACCAAACGATTCTCCAATTCTTCAACATTAATTGGGTGTCCAGGAACTCAATTCAATTCTGACGCTTACTACCCAGAATTAGCAAAGACCCCACAGGTTAACGGCTCAGTCCCACGGGATTGCTTCCACAGCAGTGGCCAGGCGTGAATGGGGAGCCCAGGCTACGGACATCATTGCCCAGCCCCCTACAAATTCAGGGTTTCCCATAAGTACCTTCCCCCCCCAGTTTCAATAGTTTGCTAGAATGACCTGTAGAACTCAGGAAAGCACTTTACTTAGTTTTACTGGTTTATTATAAAGGATGCAACTCAGGAATAGTCAAATGGAAGAGATGTATAAGAGAAGGTATAGGGAAGGGGGCACAGAGAGCTTTCATTCCCTCCCAGAACCTCAAAGTGTTCACCAGCAGGGATGGTCTCCAAACTCATCATTTAGGGGTCTGAAAGGGCATTTCATTAGTAGGTAGGATGAATTAAATCACTGGTCCTTTGTGATTGAACTCAGTCTCCAGCTCCTCATATCCCCACTCCCACCCCCAGGAGGTGAGGGATGAAATTTCCAACCCTCTAATAATGGCTTAGTCTTTCTAGTGACCAACCCCCATTTGAAGCTATCTAGGAGTCCTCAGCTACTGTTCATCTCATCAGAATGCAAAAGATACTCAGCATGTTGGGGAGTCCAAGAGTTTTAGCACTTGTGTGCCAGCAACTGGGAAATAAAAAAAAAAATACTTATTTTTTATTATATCACAGGGAGTCTCTCTGAGAAGAGCAACGAGCCAAATCTAATCACCCCCACAGACAGAAAAGCCAGTGACAGATGGTGATCACCCAGCCCCATAGGCTGTGACCCTTCTCTACTGATCCCCTCTCTCCGTGGTTGTACCTTGAAGGATCAGAAGCACAGCTACTGAGAAGACAACAATATAATCGAAGATGAGAAAGGGGTCAGTTACACTCCTGCTCCCCAGTGAGACCCAGATCTGATCAGTGCCAAGCTGGTAGGAAGTAAGTAGCTCTACATGGGTCACCAGATAAGAGTTTTGATTATGACACTGGTACTGGACATTTAAATTACTGAAATGAGGCAGTTCTTAAAACTAAGGAGGATGAAAAAGTTATGATATGAAGTTAAGTTTTTGTGCAAGGACAGGCAAAGAAATGTCACATAGAGTGAACAGGGAGAAACAATGGGAGAAAGAATAAGATTGCTTTGTTGGCATTTTATCACCTTTCCTAAGTGAATGAAATGTTTACATTACCATTAGATAATTGAACTTTGTTTCTTTACTGTGATTTCATACATTGGGTTATGCTACTCTTTCTCATAGTTGATGCATTAAAAAACTCTACTATATAGTTTTTCTTATTTAAAAGAAAAAATTGGAAGGAATAATTACAGAACAATTCATTGTATTAAAGTATCTTCTTTAACGGCACTAAAAAAATTCTCACTGTGATGAATATTATCCTGAGAGCTTTCCTATAAGTGAGAATTCTTGATTATATTTGCATAAAGAATATTCTTGGCACTGAGTTCCACATAATACTTCTCTTCAATGACATGGTCATTAGGAAGTTTGACTGATTAGAGTCTATGGCCTTGGGTCATGGCCCACTTCTTGGAATGATCAGTGAATTGAGCCGCTTCCAAGAGTCAATGGGAGGAATAATTCAACTCTTGGTGTCATTCAGCCTTGTTTCCTACAGTTTAGTTGATTGATCTTTCCATCTTCCCATTTGGGCAAAAGGCTTATGAAAGAGGAAAATGTTAGCAGTTGTAACAGGATTTGTGAAGTTCCTTTTGCATAGCCTACCTTCAATTCCTGGGGAAACTTGTCAGCTCTTTCTTATTTGCTGTTTTCAGCTACTTAGTCATTTTTCCACGATGAGTCACTCTTCAACAATGGCAGCTCTCCGTGATTGACTGGACTGTTGGAAAATAGGTCACCTTGTTTTCAAACACTTTTTTTCCACAAAAAAAATATTTCAGGAATTCGGATTTGCTGGCAGAAAATTAAAATTCAATCTGTTAAGTGTAACTTCTTCCTCCGACAGCTTATCAATTAGTGACTCCGTAGGATCATAGACAGATTTAATCAGCCTTTCCATGAAGAGACGGTCTTTACCTTGGAGTTGACCTCTGAGGCCCAGCTCCTTCACACATTCTGTTTTTCCGCATTCACTTCTTGACTGTCTCCTGGGTTCCTAATTGAGAACATCTTTATTTCCACATAGTCCTTGGGAATTTTCAGGAGATGAATATTCCTAATCACATAACTAAATAGTGTCTTTCTCATCTTCCTATGCACTTCTCTTCTCCTTTACCTAAAGGAAGGTCCTTATAATTGACTGCATTTTTTCTTACTTTCTGCTTCTTTCTAATGTGTTCACAAATCTTCAAACTATACAATGTATATCTTGCGCTAACCAAGTAAAATACAAGAAGGAAGTTATCTTGTTAGCAAGAGAGACAGGAATATGTGTCATGCTTTAGGATTTGGCATAAATTCAAGTTAGGTCTCAAGTGGGATTAAAGTATATCTGGACATCTTCAAGTGAACAGAACTGAAAACACCATGGGAACAGGAATTTCATCTGTTTTGTTCATCAATTTATCTACCCAATCTGTTATAGTGCTTGGTACATAATATTCATCCAATGACTATATGTGGAATGAATGACTGCATGAATGAAAGATGAAAAGATGGAAAGAAGAAAAGTAGTTAATAAAAAAATAAAATTCTGCTTTGGGTTGAAAAATGGGGAATATTGAAATCGATGCCTGGGGGGAGGTCAGGACAGAAAGGTAGCATCAAGCATGATATTGGAATCAGATATTGGTACCCAACCTAGCACTGTGGACATATATCCAAGATGGATGGAGAGAGATGCTTCAGACAGGGATAAAAATCTGTTCTTTGAGGAACTTTGTGAGCTATGAAAAAATGTGAGATATTTTGGTTTATCTTTAATGCTAAGATGGTCAAGTGAAACAAAGAGATATTCTCCTCATTTCTGCAAGAGACATATATGTCTTCAGTACTATGACTATCAACTGAAACACAGCCCTAGATTAGTTCTTGGAAATTTGTGACTGTGGGGAAAACTGAAGAACACGCCCTGGACTTGGGCATCAGTGAGGTCATGTCGGTGCCAGAGAAGAAAAATAAGACTATTAGGAGCTTATATGAAACACCTCCAGGCACTCCCAGGAGAAAACTGAGTTTGAATTTAAACAAACAAAAGGAAAACCTGGAATTCTTACATTTTGTAAAAGAAAAAAATGAAACAGTAAAATTTTCTTCATCATTGTTAATATGGCATTTTTATGAATCATAAATTAATTCAGTAGTTATTTTCTAATGGCTACTATAGGCACTGTACTAGGTGCTGGAAACACAGTATTAGCAGGAAACAATCTCTGTCCTAAAGGTTCTTCCAGCAGGGCCTATGCATAAGAAAATGGGCCGTTACAACAAGGTGCGATGTGCATGATGACATGGTCCATGCTGGCTGCAGAGTACTGGGGTGGTCTGTAAGAGAGGCACTGCTTGAGAGGCTTTGGGAAACTCAGCTGATACAAAGTTTGAAAACAAAACTCAGAAATCAAGAATTTGGATGAAGGCCAACCTTCTGGCCACAGAGGCCATGTTTGAAGTTTCCTTTTTTGAACTTAAAAGAACCCCACAGGCAGGATTAATTTCTTAAATGTGCTATGTGGCCTAGGCATTCATAAGGCATCTATTCTTTGTTAAGATCCTCTTCAAATTAAGTCCCCAGTTGGAAGCTGACCTACTGTAGTAAATTGAATATAGCACTGAATTTTCTTTTCCTCAAAATAGTTTATTTATTATATCATAAGCTAGAATGGCAGTGGTTGAATTATTAAGCAAATACGAACTACAATTAACTTTGACCTGATGCAAATATATATATATATATATATATATGCATGTGTCTATATATGTGTGTGCATGTATTTATAAATGTATTCCATAAAGCTGATTATCAAGGTCAAACAATTCAATACTTTTGAGCCAAAATATGGCTGTAATGAAAACAGAGAAACCTCTCACCCCTGACAGTGCTGAAATCAGAGTAAAGACATTGCAAGCACAGTTCTCTTGGTATCAGAAAGCATGTTCATTATTTTCGTTGAGCATATGATTTATGTCAAACAGGATGAGTTAAATATTTCTACAAGTTGCTCATTAAATAATGAAATTCTTAAAACATCCAAGCGATGCACAAAAGAAATATGTTTCCCTTTTAATAACTGATTTATTCAATCATGAATACCCAGAACAGTAACAGAGAGAACAGAACTCTGGTGCAGAGAAAATAATTAAAAGAAGTCTAATATCGTTAAGTGTTCACAGAAACACTTAACAAAGAGAAAGGAAGGGGCCTTATATAATTTGTACATAATGTCATTATTTCAGATTAAGCAATTACTGCAAAATAATAACATCTAATGAAAATTGGAAATGTATGAGCTGTATAAAGGAACTACACCAAACCATTTATTTTACCATTTAATAACACACAGGTCACTGCTGAATTACTAAGGGTTATAGCTAATTAAGATTTAGAAACGACAAACTCGGAATCAAAAAATCTACCTAAATTTACCTCGGTCAAAGTTATCCATTCTTTCATTTCACCTGAGCACTAAAATAAACAGGGATTCATATGCCTAAAGTCATCAAAGTATCTAATGAAACTCCAAAAAGAAAAAAAAAATGCTTCATCTTAGGCTCGGATGTTGGTATTAAAGAAAACAGAGCTTTAAAAAAATTTAAAATCTATTCTTATTTTCCAACAGGCATCTCCAAACACCTTTATTCATTCATGTCCAATACAATATGGGTTACTATGTATCACATAGTCCTTACTATGTGCTGTTATATGCTATGTGTTCTCCTAGGCACCAGGGCTACACAAATATTAAAAAGTGACACGGTATCCTTCTTCCTCAAGGAGTTGACTATAATTCATAGGAGAAAAATGAGTATACAGTAGCAGAAATACAAGTGGTATATGTTATGAAAGGAAAGGCAAGAGCACAGAGAGGTTTATTTCAACTCAGGGCTAGGAGGAACTAGGTAAGTCTTCACAGAGGAAGTGATGATTGAACTTAACATTGGCAAGGAGAGAATCCGGGGAAGGACACTTCAGGGAGAGAGAGGAGTCTGAGCAAAGACACTGAGGAGCAAAACCTTGCAAGCTACTAGTCCAATTCACTTGGGAAGAAAGAACAGCATGATGGACAAGAGAAAAAGCTCAAGCAACAGACAATTCAGCTTTAAAGCCCAGCCTTGTCACTATCTGTGCAACCTCGGATACCTAACCTCACCTCTCTGTGCCTCAGTTTCCTGGAAAATGCGGATAGTAGTGATACATTGGGGATAGAGGGCTCCCAGGGCTTTAAGGAGTTGATGCAACAGTGCTGAGTTATAGGGTGAGTGCTATATGTGAGTTGGTTATTGTTGTCCATCACTAGGAATAGAATAATTTGTTTCTCCCAGCCTTTCCTGCCAATATCGTACTTTCTTAGGTAAGCATGGGAATCTAAGTTTAGGGACAGTCAGAGTGCATTTATTACAAACTGAGCGGTCTTAGTCAAAGATTTGAAGACCCATTACGGGGAATAAAGTGATTGAAAAGGATAGAAGATACACGTCATTTATAAGAAGATGGTATCCAATGTGAAGTGATCAAGAAAAAGATCAAGAAAAATGTGGATGATCCTAGTGAATCTAATTATTATTTTTTGCCACATATCTACAAAGAATTCTACGGTATGTTGAAACAGAGTCTGAAAAACATAGGTGGTGAAGACAAGAAAGACTTTCTTATTGCCTTAGCCATGTAGGATACATTTTATTTCTCATTGTTTGGAGGTGAATGGGTATCTCAGGTGTCCAAAGCTGAGATGCGCATGTGATCAAATTTACATGCCTCTAGGTGTTACTGAGTGTTCATTCCTGGCTTGGTGATCAGCACAGTCCCCGACTTCTCTGACACAATGAGGATGACAGTTTCTTCCAAAGCCAGTTTTCAGGGAACACATTGTGTTGCAACAGCTCTGATCCCTCTAGGGAGACGGGAGCATGAGCCGAACACCTCACTGACCTCACCGGAGTCCGGCGGCTGCTCTGTACAAGCTCATTGAAGAGGCTTCAGCCTCAAGGTGAATGTCCTGGGCTTGCTGACTCAGAGGTCAGTTTCCTTTACCTTTCGCTCCTCACAGAGCGCCTGACCAACCAAAGGAGTCACAAGAACCAGCCAACCTTTTGTGCCCCGAAAGGATACATTATTCTTGATCTAATCTCTAAAATGCGCAGTTGAATTCATTAATTAAAATTCAGATCCAAAGTCGCAGTATCCAATACCTGAGAACCCAAACAAGCAGCATAAATACATAAAGGGTGAGTATTAAACCCTAGGTCTGCTTGTGCTGCAACCAGACATCTGCCTAGTTAAATTGAGCTTCAAAATACCGTGCAGAGCAAATGAAGTGCTGAAACAAAGAAATCCTCTGACTTTTGCCACCGGTTGTCAATTCTTGTAAAGTTTCACACCTTCATTTTTTTTCTCAACGTTTTTAGTCAGTGATCCCTTGCTTGACTGTTGTCCTGAAACTCCACTTGCCTCCCCTGAAGTGACCAGGGAAGCCAGCTGTATCCCATGAAAAGGAGTAGGGTGATGGTGACCGTGAAACCCTGTGGGAACAGAGAGTAAGCTGCAGGAAGGAGAGCTCGGAGCTAGAGATTGGAAGAGCCCTGACTAGCTATGTGCCTTAACCAAGTCACTTGATCTCACTTCATCCTCCATTTCCTCATCTGTAAAATGAGGGCGATATTATTGGTCCCGACTCCCACTAAGGATTTTTCCAAGAGGGATAAAAAATAATGGGTAGGCCAGGCGCGGTGGCTCATGCCTGTAATCCTAGCTCTCTGGGAGGCAGAGGCGGAAGGATTGTTTGAGCTCAGGAGTTCGAAACCAGCCTGAGCAAGAGCGAGACCCCGTCTCTACTAAAATTAGAAAGAAATTAATTGGACAGCTAAAAATATATA
>CAUYSK010123408.1:0-52020 GCA_963575035.1 Avahi laniger
ACCAGCCTGAGCAAGAGCGAGACCCCGTCTCTACTAAAAATACAAAGAAATTAATCGGACAACTAAAAATATATAGAAAAAATTAGCCTGGCATAGTGGCGCGTGCCTGTAGTCCCAGCTATTTGGGAGGCTGAGGCAGAAGGATCGCTTGAGCCCAGGAGTTTGAGGTTGCTGTGAGCTAGGCTGACGACACGGCACTCACTCTAGCCCGGGGAATAAAGCGAGACTCTGCCTCAAAAAAAAAAAAAGAAAAAAAATTGTGGTAAAATGCACATAACATAAAATTTACCATCTTGTTAACCATTTTAAGTATATAGTTCAGTGGCATTAAGTATATTCACCTTGTTGTGCAACCAACACTATGATTCATCCACAGAACCGTTTTCATCTTGCAACACCGAGACTTCGTACCCATTAAATAATAACCCCAGTTCTCCCCTCCCGCCATTCTACTTTTTGTCTTTGCGAGTTTGACTACTCTAAGTACCTTATATAAATGGAATCCTATGGAATTTTTGTCCTTTTGGGATTGGCTTATTTCACATAGCTTAATGTCCCCAAGGTTATCCATGTTGTACCATATGTCAGAATTTTCTTCCTTTTTAAAGTAAAATAATATTTAAAGATATGCCACATTTTGTTTATCCATTCATCTGTTAATATTAATAGATACCTGTGTTGGCTCCACCTTTTGGCTATTGAAAATAATGGCGTTGAGGCCAGCTACATTTAAAGCATGTAAAACTTATTTAGTTTTCACAGCAGCCCCATGTGGATGGTATTATTTTGAATCTCCATTTTACAGGTGAGAAAACTGAGGCACAGACTTTCTCAAAGACACACAGCTATTAAGTAGCAGAATCAGTCTTATGAACCCAAGCAGTGTAGCTCCAGAGCCCGAGAGATTGATGCCCTCTTGCAGGGTGCCAGGGGACTGGGAGGTGTCTGGGAAGACTTCACTGGAGCTGGATCTTAAGAGTGAACAGTTCACTGGTGGCTGAGGGAGAGAAGGAGGGGTAGCCATTTCTGGCAGAGGAGAAACCTTGTGTGTTGTGGCTGAACACACGGGGACCCATCTCCACGTCACAGTCACGGCCGCTGAGGTCCTGAAGTGACAGGAATAAGAAAGCAGAAGATGCAGACTGTTGGCTAAAGTCTCAGGAAATTTTACCATCTGCGTGGCACCCCCCAGTCCTTTCCACCTCCACCACAATGCAGGAATCACGTAGCTAGGCTAAGCCAGCCTTGGAGAGGTAAAATCAGAAAGATTTCATAGACTCCAAGGGACAGGAACTTCCCAGTCTCTTCCCAGCTCATGACCCTAACTCCCACATCCCTATGGAGCTGGAGCTGAGGGTGGGGAGGGCACGGAAGAGGGAGATGAAACTTGATAGCTCTTTCGCACTTTGCCTGTAAGCGCAGCCTATCTCATCCTAGTACGGACTTGGCAAGTGCTGTCTCTCAGGCTCCTCGCTGAGAAGTGTTGCATATTTTGCTACCCCGTGCTAATCTAAAAAGCCCCAAGTTTATTCTTTTCCCTAGAGCTCCGAAAAAGCCCAAGGTCAGAAACATGGCTGTTCACCAGGAGCATTTTAACTTGCTTATCTAGAAAGGAAAGGAACAAAAGTTGGCCATTCCGGTCATCTCAGCTTAGGAAGCACAGAGGCGGTGATGTTTCCATGAGCAACTGCCCTTCCTTATGGGAAATGCTGTCAAGACTCAACGGTCGTGCACAGGCACAGAAGTCAGACACGCCCAGGCCTGTGTGGGCATCAAGGACTGCAGCATACAGCTCCGAGCTCTCACACATGTGGGCGTGTTGGGTGTACAGTAAGTGTGTGGGGTGTCAGGATTTTAGATCCTAATAAAGAGAACCAGACATGTAGAAACAGGTCATCTTGAAACGAAAGAACGCCAGCGTTCCAGAAGATGTCAGCTGTCTTTCTGTGCGCATTATACCCATTAATTCCTTCAGAGTGACAGATTTTTTAGCTGGGCACATGGCTGCCCTAAACAAAGACTACGTTTCCCAGCCTCCTTTGCAGCTAGGTGTGGCCAGGTGAGTGAGTTGGCCAAAAGGATGTGAGCAGATGGGGTGCACACAGACTCTGCTTTTTCTCCTTCATCCTCTATTCCATCCTGTGACCTGCAATATGAATGCTGCCACCTTGGGCTTGGAGGTCAAGGCCACACATGGTGGAGAAGCAAGGCAGAAGGAAACTGGGAACCTGAAAACGTGGAACACCGCATTGGGGACCTGGACTTTTATGTGAGAGACAAATAAACATCCATCTTGTTTAAGCCACTGATGTTGTTGTTGCCCTTATTATTATTTTAATTATTATTATTGTCACTACTTTGGCAGGAATAGCACAGAATTGTGTGTGTCTCTTTCAGCACATAAGGAGGTACACGATGTTGATTGCTCTGTTGCTGGAATGGTAACTCTGATCACTTGGTTAATGTTGTGTCAGCCAACTTTCTCCACTGTAAAGTGGCCATCCCCCCTCGGTAATTCAAAAGTATCTCATGGAGAGATTCTTTGAGACTATATAAATATCCTGCGTCCACCAGCTTCAGCATGCATTGATGATTCTTGCCTGAATGAATGATTATTATTATTCTAGTTGCCAAATGATGATTTGCTAATTCCATCATTCTTTCTACACTTATTAGTTGACACTCAAATGTAAGGAGGGGCTTTCCTTTCTCCTTTATTTATTTCTATAAACATGGATTCTTAGTTTATTCTATAAATAATCTGTTTATAATCTATTACTGTCATTACCTACTCTGCTGCTCAGATTTGGCCAGTAGGAGCCCTTAAAAATTGGGTAGTGTGTTCTTCTGATAGGTCCCCATCATTTTTTGAGCACTTCCTTATTAAGTTACTCTTATTTGCAGTTTTATTTTATTTTATTTTTTTGTCACTGTCAACTGAACCTAATGCTAACCAGTATAATCAGGAATGGGAGTAAAAGAAAGGACAAGGGCTCTAGGGCTGCCTTCTTCAGCTCTGGCCCCAGGGGCCCAGCACTTTCCTTGCCAGGGGCATGAAGTTGTCCCTGAAACAACCACCCCTAAGCCAGAGTTGTACTGGCAAGGTACAGGTTATTGCCTGCTCCAAACAGCCTTGTCTTTGCAAAGGTCTCAGGCCAGGAAACCTGGAGAAAAGAAATCCTATAACTGTCCTCAAGCCCTGCTTTAAGGCTGAGGGTACATCATGGTCTCTTTAGGGAGACTGAGACAGAAGGGAAAACCAGCTCAGGTGCATGGAGTTCGAACATTCACACAGCCAATCTGGAGAAAGGCACCCAAATCAAGCCATTGGAGCAAAGGACCCAGGTTTGTTTGTCCAGAGCTATGGAGTAAGAGATCAGAGAACAAGAGGAGAGGAAGAGCAAGAAGCAAAAGATTGAAAATTGTGAGCAGCAGGAGGCCTCCCCGGGGAGCACATAGAAAATGACAGTATTTGTGCAGCAGGTTGGAGTGGATGGAGAAGACTGCCTGTGGCAGTAATGGCCTGTGGTCTCTGGCCAGACAGGCTGCATTTAGCCATCCCGAGGCTTGAGGAGATGGGGATCTCACCATCAACTTGCAAGACATCAGTGTGGACTCTCCTGCTGGGAATCTCTGGTCTAGCAAACCCTGGAGGGAGAGGCCACTGTCCCACAGTTGGGCTTTCACTCACTTTTAGAGGTTTGTATAATTGAGGCTGAAAAGATGAGCTGCTTTAACAAAAGACTCCCTCATTCTCACTTCCAAAAATAGTGAAAAACTTTATAAGTAAATAAAGCACAAAGTTCAAACCAGATGGAAGTTTATTTCTTACTTGTTACCATCTGAATTCCAATCACCCAGTGACTCTGCTCCATGCAGTCATTCAGGGTACCAGGTCCCTTCCGTCTTCTGCCGTCCACCAGGCTAGCACACTCAAACTTGAGTGAGCATCAGCAGTACCCAGAGGCCTTATCAACAGATTGCTGGGCATGCAGAGTTTCTGATTCAGCAGATTTGATATAGTGACTGAGAATTTGCATTTTTAACAAGTTCTCAAGTGGTGCTGATGGTGGTGTTTTGGGGGCCTCACTTTGAGAACGACTGCTCTTGGGTGTTGCTTTTGTCTTTTGGGTTATAACACATGCTCATGGTTGCAGCTGTGCTCTGGCTTACAGGAAAGGAAAGAGGATGGAAGAGATAGAGCCTGGCTTTAAGGTGTTGAGCTCTCATTCCATTGGTGACAACTTAGTTCCATGGCCACCTCCAATTGCAAGGAAGGCTGGGAAATACAGTGTGGCTGGGCAATCATTCGCCCAGCTCCAAATATATTACCATAAACGAAGGCAAGAGTGGATTCCGCTGGGCAACCAGTAGACTTTACCGCAGGACTTTGCCACTTTGGCTTTAAGATTTAAGATTCATTTAAGGTTTAGGATTTAAGATTCATTTACTTTAAACAGAATTTTCTCGCAGAATGCTTTCTTGGAAGATACTATGTTAAGATTCCAAAGGGTGTCCTCATATTGTTTCAACAGGACTTTTTCACAAGGAGGCACAGACAGCTACGTCTGAGCATTTGGGGTCTGCACTTGATGGTGGAAACACCAGGGTGTGGAACAACTGACAAAGGTCTCAGCTTGCCCCAGAGAAGGCACCTTTACCTGGGCGGTGCCCAAGGAAGTTTACTTAAGAATTTCCCAGGGCTGTTCCAGGGCGAGTGTGCAGCAAGGCGGGTTGGGGT
This sequence comes from Avahi laniger, assembly GCA_963575035.1. Classification (NCBI taxonomy): domain Eukaryota; kingdom Metazoa; phylum Chordata; class Mammalia; order Primates; family Indriidae; genus Avahi; species Avahi laniger. Next base: position 4,742 of record CAUYSK010123408.1, read on the forward strand.
TTGTATTATTTAGAGGAGTGTATTAGTTAGTGTTCTTCAGAGAAACAGAATCAATAAGTGGTGCATGCGTGTGTGTGTGTGTGTGTGTGTGTGTGTGTGTGTGTGTGTGTGTGTGTATCCTATTGGTTCTGTTTCTCTGGTGATTTCCCCCCACCCCTTGATTTTTTAAGGAATTGTCTCCCCCGATTGTGGGGGCTGACAAGTCTGAAATCTGCAGGGGAGGCTGGCAGGCTGGAGACCCAAGAAAGAGATGATGTTGCTGCTCAAGTCTGAAGGCAGTCTGGAGACAGAACGCCCTCTTCTTTGGGGGACCTCGGTTTTTTCCTCTTAAATTCCTCAACTGATTGGATGAGGCCCACCCACATTACGGGGGGTAATCTGCTTTACTCAAAGTCTACTGATTTAAATATTAATCTCATCTAAAAAGTACCTTCAAAGTAACATCTAGGTTTGTATTTAACAAAATAGCTAAGTATCAGGGCCTGGCCAAGTTGACCCATGAAATTAATCATCACATTGATGGAGACTTACATATAATTTTTGGTTAAAGTAGATGCATTCTCAAAACCCCATGGGATGCCTCTGCTTCCTCCTTACCTCATTGTGGACAGTCTTTGAGCACAGACCTGCACAGACAGTTAGGCCCATCACTCCCGACAGTGAGCCGGTCTGGGATGCTCTGGGCTGAGTGAAAGACCAAGAGTCTCAGCAGGGTTGTGGCTATTTCATCTCATCCTGCGGGAGCCTGGCTGGGGCTGGGATCCTTCCACCATCTCCGGTCTCATGTTGGTGGCCATGTGGGAGCAGAGGTTGGGAGGTGGCTGACGAGATAAGGGAAAGTGTGGTTGAGCTGTTCCTCATGTTGCCAAAGACAGTGGTCTGGGCCGTACCCTCTCTCCTGACCTCTGGGGGTGGTGGCCAGACAGCTGGGACAGTGAAGATCACATCATTAGAAGGACTTTCACAATGTGCTTCCATCCCAGATGGTCCAGAAGTGTTGCACCTGGTCAGATCTGCGTTCCCGCCCTGGACCCTGGACAGCCAGTCTCTAGGAGGACATGATTATGGGGACAAGTGCGTGTGCTTCTATTCTCCGGAAACCCTTTGACCCAGGTAAATGTCCAGGCCTGCCTGCTCTCAAGGAGCACCGGCTTGGAGGGGGATTCATTCAATCAGTCCCCTCTCTGGAGTGTCCTGGAGGAGGCAATGCTTGATCCTCACATTCTTGCAAAACACCTGCCCTCAGGCAGCATGGTCACTTCCCTGTTCCAAGCCCCCAACACACCTGATGCATCCTGCCACCAGAAGCAATAGGGCACCAGACAGGATTCAGGAGGACCACAGATTCCTGTGGGTAGACTCAAACAAGCAGGCACTCATTGACTCATAGATGCCTAGAGCCACAGTTGTGTAGCCATGTACATGATTTTGTACATACACACACACACGCACACATAGTTTTGTCTATGTTAAATGAGTATTAGGAGTCAAGGCCATCTAAATTGTCCTTCCAATGTAAAGTCCACTGAATTTCCCCCCCTTTCCTCCCTCCCTTCCTTCTGTACATCAGGGACACAGAATTAACTAATAATATTAATAATATACCTTGATTAATGACAACCTGCTATCGTTGGTCCCTGCAAGGCCACCTTTTATTAACTGATGAATCAGTAGAAATGATATAACAAACACTTATGAAACAAATACCCTAATGACCCTCAGAACATTGACAGTTACATATACTTCCATATGTGGTTCTCCCCTGCCCTGTCTCCAGCCTCCCCCTTCCCAGGTAACTGCTGTCCTGAATCATGTCATCTTTATTCCCTTACTTTTATTTTTATAAAGCTTTACCAAAACTACATTTTCCTGTAAACTATGATTTCTTGGTTTAAATGGTTTTTAAGTTTACAGAGATATACAGTGCTGTCCGTAATCTTTTCAGAGTTAACCTTGTCACTCACAGTCCCATCGCTAAAATTCACTGTGTGGTCCGTTGCATTCTGAGAAGGCAAATGAAATGATTGCCAATCACTAGTGAGGCTCACAGCCATCTTGGCTAAATTTGGTTTTAGGTTAATGCGTGACATGGAGAAATGGTATTTGCGGAGTACTGGGCAAACATGCTTTACAGTTCTTATTTATTTAGCAGACTCCATGGGTTTATTCCTGTCTTATGAAACTTGGAAAAGCATTTCTTTTTAAATGATTGTAGATATTTATTAGGTTATTAAGGATGGAATGTCCAATTTCCTTAAGTGCTAAGTTTGATAGTTGATATCTCTGACATTTCTCTTTGACACTTCTTGTGTTGTTTTTTTTTATTGTAAAGGTACATCCTCATTCTTTCAAATGCACTTTTTGGCTTGTGATTATCTTTCAAATTTTTTGTAGAGCAATTTTTGTGAAACCATGAATAAGTAAAAAATTTGTGTTATTTTTGAATACAAGTTCCATTTGTGGAACTAATGCATCACAGACAGCTCAACATATCAACGAAGTGTTTGGGAAGGATGTGGCTAATGAACTCACAGTACATTGATGGTTTGAGAAGTTCCATTCTGGTGATTTTAATCTTAAAAATGAGCCATGTGGGTGAAACCAAGGTGGATAATGATGAGCTGAAAGCTGTAGTGGAAGTGAATCCATCTCAACCTCCGTGTGAGTTAGCAACAAGATATGATGTTACTATTCCAACATTATCGGACCATTTGAGACAAATCAGCAAGGTAAAGAAGCTGGATAGATGGGTTCCGCATGAATTAAATGAGCATCAGAAGAGAAATTATCTCGAGTCTTGCCTTTCTTTGCTGTCAAGACATAAAGGCGAACCATTTTTACACCATACTGTTACGTGTGATGAAAAATGGATTATTTTCAGCAATTGCAAGCATTCAGCACAATGGTTTGGTAAGGATGAAGTGCCGAAACACATTCCAAAACTGAATATTCATCAAAAAAAGCTAACGGTGTCTGTTTGGTGGTCCAGTGCTGGTATTTAACCACTACAGCTTCATGAAACCTGGTCAGTTGATTACAGCAGATGTCTACTGCAACCAGTGAGATGAAATGGTGAGGATGCTTGTGATTAACCAGCAGAGATTGGTTAATAGAGACAGGGCAATCCTCTTGCAAGACCACATGTCGCAAAAAAACGACGCTGCTCAAACTACAAGAGGCTGGACTTGGAAACTCTGTCATCCACCGTATTCACCAGACCTTGCACCAATTGACTGCCACTTCTTCCAGGCTTTGGACCAATTCTTGCAAGGAAAAACAGTCAATTCTCAACAAGCTGTGGAAGACGCCTCTTGTGATTTCATTGCCACTAGCTCTCTAGGCTTCTTCACTGCTGGCATAAGCAAGCTACCATTAAGACGGCAAAACTGTGTTGATAGTTTAGGCACATACTTTGATTAATTGCACTGCTTCTTGTTTGAGATATAACTTTTGATTCAAAATTGGACATTTCATATTTAATGACCTAATATAATGATTGGGTTCTTTTTTTGATCACATTGTTATTTGCATCTCCAGCATGTTTTTTTTTTTTTTCCAAGAAGTCCTTTTATAAGGACTTCAACCACCATTCACATCCAGGCAGGAGAGCAGGGCTCCCTTACAATGCTCTGTGGGAATGTTCCAGTTTACAGGAACATGATGTAGAAATCAGGATAACTTGAAGAGGACCTGTGGAAAAGAATGGGGTATATGATGTAATCTAGTCTCTCCCCAGATTTCTGGCAGGACATTCTTTGCCCTTTCCTGACCAGATTGCCTCTTTTACTTGACATCTAAAGGTTATCTGCAAGTTATTGTATTCCCAGGAGCCAGCTATGTGTCTAGAAAAAAGAATGCATTCCAGCACTTTCGTTGCTTACCTCTTCTGTTCCAATGCGATAAAAAAGTTTCAGATCCAGGAAAACGCCACACTCACACACACAATTCACACACACAATATGTCTAGACTAAATTTTACTGAGACTACGAATTGCTGCAATTGTCTCCTAACTAGTCTTCCTCTTTCCATGTCTGTCCTCACTTAGCATCGTCAACAGGTTCTTGGAAAAAGCTGTGACTTTAAGTGAAACGATGTATTATATAATAAAACCAATGTTACCATTAAGCTAATTGATATAAACAAGAATTAAATTCCTATAGTTTATTTCTGGTTACAGAAACATCACAAAACTTCTAAATAAAGACCAAAACACTTTTAACATTAGATACTGAAAAAAATGTGAGCTATATATACATTTAAGAAAGATTCATAAAAACAAATAAGATAGTTATTTATCTGATTTTTCTAATTCAGGGTCACACGTGGCTGGAGCCTCTCCCACCAGCTCAGGACACAAGGTGAAAACCAGCCCTGGATAGGACGTCCTCCCATCGCAGGGAGCGCTTGCACACACGCCCACACTCACTCAGGCTGTCTGCCTATTTTGCAAGCCCTCAGGCTAGATGTCCTCTCAGGGCCTTTGCACTTGCTGTTTCCTCTGTCTGGAAACTTGGAGTGCTCTTCCTCCAAGTCTCTGCATAGCTCACATTCTCTCTTCCTTCAGGTTTTTGCTGAAATACTACTAATACTATCTAAGTGGTCTTACCTGATTGTCTTTAAAAAAATAGTAATTTCTGCTCCCCATCAAAAGTCATCCTATACTCCTGTGCTTTTTTTCTCTTTAAATCTGACTTTTAAAAAACCATTTGCTACCCTCAGTGTGTTTTCCTTATTTGTTTTCTATCTTTCCCCATCTCCCCCATCTTTCCCCACTCTTCTTTCTCTAAGAAGGCATATATTTTACAGTGTTAAATCCTCAGTGCCTGTTCATCTGGCACGTAGTAAGGGCTCAATAAATATTTATTCATGAATAAATGAATAGATGAATGGATGAATTTTTTCTCTTTGCTCCATTGCATCCTGATCTGCTTCCACAGAGGGGAATATTTCTTTCCTCTGACTTACTCCATAACACCTACTATCTGTGATACACAATCTCTTACCAAGCATAAATCTGTCTTGAGTTACTTTTTCATCATTACATATCATCCAACACAGTTGGCACATGAGGGCCCCCGGACCAGGGAGCATGCTGTTTCCTGCAACTCTGCCCTCCTCGCTCTACACCTATTTACCATCTCACACGGCACTAAGTCCCCAAAAGAGGTTTCTCAAAGAAACACTAGGGATCAGAGCGGGAAATGCCTAGAGATTATGATGCAATCTGCCACGTTACACACATGTCCTAAGGAGACTGCATGATGTGGCACAATAGCTTCCCCAATGTGATACTTGTGCTACTGGTGGTTGTAAGATACTGGTGGTTGTGATACTTGTGCTTGATACTGGTGGCTGTGATATTTGTGCTACTGGTGGTTGCTACTGGTGATTTTAGATGAATGCATACCTTTCAGGTTTGTGTTTGTTTTAATGCGTATTAGAGATTTAATAAGCACATCAAACCCAAGATTTTATGGATGTTACTGACTGGGAATACTTCCCTTTTAAAATAAATTTTAAAACATGTATGTCTGTTTAAAAAAAAATAGTACATAAGTAATAGTATAGGTGTTTGGGCTGAATTGTGTCCCCCTAAATTCCCATGTTGCATTCCTAATGCCTGGTGCTTCAGAATGTGACTGTATTGGAGAAAGGTTCTTCAAAAAGGTAATAAAGTTAAAATGAGGTCATGAGGGTGGGCCCTAATCCAGTGTGACTGGTTGCCTTATAAGAAGAGACTAGGACACAGACAAACACAGAGGGAAGGCCTTGTGAAGACACAGGGAGAAGGTGGCCATCTATAAACTAGGGAGAAAGGCCTAAGAAGAAACAACCCTGCTGACACCTTGATCTTGGACTTCTAGCCTCCAGAACTGTGCGACAATAAATTTATTGTTTAAGCCACCCAGTCTGTGGTACTTTGTATGGCAGCCTTAGAAAACTAAGTGATGTGGCATATTGTGAAGGCAGCACCCAGGCGACTGAGTTTGGGAAAAGTGGCACTGGGCAAAGACTGGGCCTGGCTAGAACCCCAGTGTGCCCCGTTCCGGGCTGTGCGGGCTTCAGCAACATCTTAGCCTTTCTGAATCTCAGCGTCTTGTTTTAAAGGATGGGGCCAATAGCAACCGCCTTGCCAGGAAGTTGTAAGGATTAAAGGTGTGATAATGCTCTTGGTGCTCAATAAACGGCACTCTCATTATGGGAAAGCAGGCACCAGGTGCACTCGTCCTTCAATTTCAGCCTTCAGGAAGCCGTCTTGGGCTTCCCTGTCCACAAAGTCCAGGCCAGCCAAGGTCAGCCGGCCTTGGTGAGCCCAGACGGGCTGTGGTGGTGCTAGGGGTGGACTCGCAGGGGCCACTTCACTGTGAGTTTAATCCTCTCCAAACAGGAGCATTCTTCCCATTTTATGTCTAGGGAAACGGAGACTTGGATTGGAGCAGTGACTAGTCCTAGGCCGCCCGTATGACCAGCCCCTGGGCTGCACCAGCCCCTCGGCACCGCCTCCCGCTGGGAGGAGTCTGAAGCTGGCTCCGCCCCGCTCCCGCCGCCGCGCAGCTCCCGGGAAGGGGCGGAGCTCCCGCGGCAGAGCGCCGTCGCCACGGCAACGCGGCCATAGTGGGCCAACCGACCGCGGGGCCTAGGGCTGCGTCCCAGCGTGGCCTCGCGGCAGAGCTGGCGGCATGGACAACCTCTACGTGGAGGAGGTGGCCGCCTCCCTGGTCAGGGAGTTCCTCAGCAGAAAGGTAACGGCTCGCCCCTTCCGAAGCCGGACAGTCGCTGTAATTTTGGGGGTCCGCCTGGGGGGGGGTCCCCCTGGAATCTTGGCACCTTCGGGGAGGGAGCCCTTCTGCCTGCACCAGAGATGCCCCAGAAGAGCGCCCCTTTCCCAGGACAGGGGACTACGTTTCCCAGGAGCCATTTCTGTCCTCGTCATTGGCACTTCATCGGAGCAGGGCCGCGGCGCGGGGCCCGCCCTCCCCAGGACGCCTCTCCCGGGCGGCGGCGCCGGGCGGGAGGGCGCGGTCGGGCCAGCCGGGCTGTCCGGGCGCGGGCTCACGGCTGGCGGGCCTCAGTCCAGCAACTCGAGACAGACGTCCGGCTAGGAAAGAACTGCCCCCAGGGGGAACCCGCAAGGCCCAGAGAAGTTTTTAACTGTCAGTCCCTTCAGTCATTTTAATCAAGGGGGGGTTCCAGTTGCATTAATTTTTGTTAGTAAGTTCTCCTGTTGTCTTGTCCCAGGAGACTTTTCAAAGTGTTCACAAGTTGGGGAGGTCCTTAGCTGTCATCTGGGGACCGGGTGAGACAGGAGCTGGCTGGAGGTCCCGGGCATGATAGTTCACGGGGAGTAGCCATTTATTCACTCTGCACACTTTGACTGAGAGCTGTGCTCTGTGGGTTTTGTGTTTCCTTGCCTTGTCATACTGGGCTGGGACGATGGGCACTTGTCTGGGATGAAAACAGACACAATTTTTTTGAATGGAGGAGAAGGGAAGGACTTTAAAGTCAGATGGAGGGGGTTCAAATACTTGCTCTGAGTTTGCAGTGTGAACTTGTGTATGTTACCCACTGCCTCAATTTCCTTATCTGTAAAACAGGAAAAGTAAGGCATACCCTTTGCAGATTTATAATGAGGGTTAATAATAATATTTGGGCAGCTCCCAAGCATTGTAACTGGAAGACAGATACAATGTGCACATAGGTGTTCAACTTGATACTGTTTTGAAAGTGTCTTTGCTTTTTATAATTTATTTTTATTTAAAAAAATTTTAATGCGTTTGGCTTTGTCCTGTCTGCTCTATTTTTATGGCTAATTGATCCTCCATCACCAAGTCCCGGCTGCATGTTGGATATTAGTGACACATCTTGGGAGGCTGACCAATACTATCATTTCTTTTAAGTCTGGGCCACTGAGGACAAGGGTTTCCTCATGCCCCTCCTATCTTGAGTACAAATGAAATCCAAAGTCTTCACTGACATCCAAGGCTGCCCTATAGCTTGACCCCAGCTTACTATCCCAGTCTCATTTCTAGCTTCTTCTACCTTTGCCCTGATTCATCTAAGCTTACCCCAAGTCCGTTTTCTACAAGAGATCTCAGATAACTCCAGTTGGAGTGATTGACTCCTCTGGTCTGTGGTTCGCTCACTGGAGCTTATGTTATAGTTCGTACAGCTGTGTGTCTCACCTACTAGACAAGGCCACAGAGCTAACCCTAAACCGGGCGGCACCTTGGAGATGGCCTAGTTGCCCTGGCCACCTCTCCCTCCCATGTTTTATCTGGGCACACTAAGTCCCTGAGAGTAGAAAGGGGAGTTGCCCACAGTTACTGAGAAAGTCATGAAGAGCTGGGACTGTAGCCCAGGGTTACTGCTTTTCTCCCCACCGTCTGTTCCAGGGCAGAGGCCATGTGTTCCTCACAGAACTTTACACAGGCAGGTACCCAGTATTCATAAGCAAGAGAGTTCTCACCATGGTGCTAGGAACTTTCTAGGTGCCTGTTCATTGTTTCAGATCCTCATAACAGTCTCAAAAGATAGGTCTAAGTATTCCTTTTCATGTAAGACTATCGTGAGACCAAGAAACTTGCCCAGGGTGAGCATGTCACTCCCCTGCTCAGAATCCTCCACTGGCTTCCCATAATTAGACTACAAGGCTCTCTCTGACTGGCTCCCAGCTTCCTCTTGGACCCATCTTCCCTAACTGCCTCCACCCGCTTCCCTCCAGCCACATTGGCCTGCTTGAATTCACCAAGCATGGTCTGCCCTCAAGGAGGGTCAGGATCGTCTCCTTGAGTCCACCGAGATGACTCCTATGGTGCCTAAACCTCTGGAGTCCATGGCCCCTTTCCTGCAGTGACCATGCCATCCTCCCTCCACCACTCTTCCCCATGGTCATGAGCTAGGCTTGTTGTTGCCATACTGTGCCCTTTCCGTAATCTCAATTCCAAGCTTCCCACCCATCCTCATTTCCAACTCATCCTCCTCTTCAGCCTCACTGCACCATTCCTTTGTTCCTGCCAACTTTTCACAGTCCCTCGGGTCTACTGTAACGCCTGCCCATTTCTTCCTATGCATCCTTATAATCGTACCCCCCATAGCATGCTTGAGTCTCTTGCCTTCCTCTCTTTTTAGTCATACTCCCTTAACTTGGGTAATATTCAGCTCGGCCTGTTCCATACCTGCACCTGCAGAGCTGAACGAGATTGGAGAAACACATACCACCATGTTGGTGGAGTTACTCTAAATCCATGGCCATTTACCCTGTGATGACTTAGGGGTGACTGCTCACCAGGTTACACCTCTCTCCAGCCTGTTCACCCTCTCAAATCCTGGATGACCATTTTATACTCCTCAAACCCCAAAGCTCCTTCCCAAGCTAATTTCACTGAGAAAATATTATAGAAGAAGTCATGAGAGAGTCTGAGAGGCTCCCACCGCCACTCTTACCTACCTTCCTGGGCCTGAACCATTCACTGCGTTATTACTGTCGGTATGTATATGTGCTCCTACAGAATCCCATCTTGACCCCTAAGCCCCTCCAGCTACTGGTCTATTTTTTTTCCTTTTATAGAGAACCCCCCCAAAAGAGCTGTGTATACTTCAATTCTCCCCACTTTCTCAAACCATTCTAATCAGGCTTTTGTCCCCACCAGTCCTCGGCAGCTCTTGTCAAGGTCATCATTGACCTCTGATTTTTAGAGGTCAGTTTTCAACCCTGATTTTCAACCCTCAATCCTTCAAGAAGGATTTTCAACCCTTCTTGATTGAATGACTGTGTTTATTGATTGGGTCCTTCACCTTGGCTCTGAGGAGACCACCTCCTCCCGGCTTTCCTACTACCTCTCTGGTTGTCCCCTCTCAGGGTCTTTGCTGGTCTCCCTCATTTCCCTGTCCTGTGGGCTGGTGGGCTCAAGAACTCAGTCTATAGCCCTCTTCTCTTCTCCTCTCCATTCACTCTGGAGGCATCTCAGCCAATCTTAGGGATTCTGAAACCATCTATATGCTGACAATTCCCAAATGTCTGTCTCTAGCTGAGACCTCTCCCTGAACTCTTGAATTTTTCTCAACTGCCTATTCTACATTTCCACTGGGATGGCTAATGAGCATCTCAACATGTCTCCGATAGTATTTCTACTTACAACACTTCAGACACCAAATGTGTTGGGTTTTTTCCCCCACACCAACCAAATTCTCCAACTTTCCAGACACCAACTGGTTGTCCTATAATTCAGTTCAATTCTGACACCAACTACCTAGAGTTAGTGAAGACTCCACAGGTTAAGGGCTCAGTTCCTTGACTGCCCCCACTTCAAATGCCAGTCTTGAGTCCCAGGTTACCACTTGTACTTCTGACCAACTGGCTATAAATTGAGGATTCCAATAACCACCTCCTCAGTTTTGATAATTTGCTTGAATGGCTTACAGAACTCGGGGAAACACTTTGCTTATGTTTACCAATTTATTATAAAGGACATAACGTAGGACGAGCCAGATGGAAGCAATGCGTAGGGTAAGGTATGAGTGGAGGGGCTCAGAGCTTCCATGCTGTCTCCAGCATGCCACCCTCCCAACACCTTGATGCATTCAGCAACCTGGGAGCTCCTTGAACCCCTTGTTCAGAAGTTTTTATGGAGATCCTATTACATAGGCATGCTTGATTAAATCGTTGGCCATTGGTGATTGACTCAGTCTCTAGCTCCTCTTCCTTTCATAGAGGTTGAGAGATAGGGCTGAAAGTTCCAATCCTCTATTCAAGGCTTGGTCTTTCTGGTGACTAGGGGTCCCCAGCCACTAGTCATCTCATTGGCATACAAAAGCCATTCTTGTCACTCTGGAGATTCCAAGGGTTTTAAGGATAGCTTTGTCAGGAACCTGAGACATAGACCAAATATATGTATTTATCCCAGTGTCTGAAACTCAGTTTCTGATTTCCTCTTCCTCCCACAACTTTCCCTACCTCAGTAAGTGGCATGTCCATTCTAATTGCTTGGGCCAAAATCTTTGGATTCATTCTTTGCTTTTTTACTTTTAGTGCACCCCATATCCAGTCCATCAGCAAATCCGTTGGTTTTACCATCAGAACACACAGAGAATGTAGCTACTTCTTACCACTTTTGTTGCAATCCTGGTCCAAGCCAACCCTATTTTTATGTGAATTGTGAATTATTCAATAGTTTCCTAAATGGTTTCCAGGTGATTCTATAAAAATATGCAGTCCAAGATGTTCCTCTTTTCAAATCCTCCAATAGCCTCCCTCCCTCATTTCTTTTTCCTTATCAGGTTCTGTGTGACTTCTCTGACCTCCTCTTGTGCTACTTTCGCCTGCAATGTGGCTCTAGATGCACTGTCATCTTGCATCTGCCACAGGGCTTTTGCAGTTGCTGTTCCTTGCCTAGAATAGTTTTCCCCCAAGTGTCTGCAGGGCCTATACCTTCGATTCCCTTCTGTCTCTGCTCCAATGAATGTCACCTAATCAATGAAGCCTTTTCTGATCACCTTTTATAAAGTAGCAGCCCTTCCCTGCACCCCTCCTGGCCCTCTGTGTCTCCTTACCCTACTATGTATATTTTTTTCCTGATAGCATGTTATACTTGTTGTCCTTTCCCCTATAGAATGTAAGCTTCACAGTGACTGGAAGTTTGATCTCTTCATTCCTCTGCCTCTAGCAATGGACTAATGGACTAGTGGTTCTGTCCCTTCATTTCACAGATGGGGAAATCAGAAGACAGGAGCCAGCACATGGATGATGCTCAACAAATAGCTGACTATCCAAAATAGTGCCCTTCCTCTTTGTCGTCGCTCTCCCCATTTTCTCTCCATAGTAGTGCATATTAGCAGCTGCCATACTGTGTGCTTACGGATTCATTTATGATCTGCTTCCCTAACAAAATATCAGCTCTTATTCTTTCTCTGTCTCCTGCATCTAGAACAGAGCCTGGCACATAGGAGGTGCATGACAAATGCCTGTTGAGTGAATGAAGTTTGAGTGGGCTGCATGGGGCTGAGGTCTGGCTGACTCTCGAGGGCATCCTTGTTCTTTACCCAAGTGGTTTTTAAGTGCTGGTGTGCATTACACTCTTGGGGGGCATTGTTAAATGCACCAAGGCTTGCCGATTTGAACTATTGACAAACATAAAGAGTTATCCATCAGAGAGGGACCCTCATTATACAGTGTTCCACATCACTTTGATTGTGGGGAAGCTTGGTTAAGCCCAGATGAAATGCAGGTGGTTTTGAGCTCTCTTCTCCTTCCAGTCTATGCTCCCTAATGTACCTAGTCTACCTTTTCTCCAACAAATATGCGCATTTCTTTCTGTTCCTCTTACCTAAGACCTCCTTTATCCTCTCTTTGGTTCAAGGCTGTGTTTATACTTTTTGTTTCCTAAATTGATTTTCTTACCTAAATTCAAACCCATAGGCAGCGGGTTTGTCTTGTTTCCCCAGCAGTTGGAGCCTCCATAAAATTCTGAACACAGGGTTAGGGGAGAATTTGAGGCCTGTCAAGGACTGGGGGTCTGGAATACATCAAGAGCAAGGGACTCCCCACACCAAGCTGAGCTGTTTGTGAGGCATCATCTCGTCCTCCAGCCATTTGATGATCGGAGTGGCCTGGAGAGGTGGGCAGGCAGCAACTGCTGTGGTTGTTTTTCAAAGGAAGAAGCCAGGCTCTTGGGAATAGGAGCCTCCCCCACCCCACCCCATGTTCCATTGCCAGAGCATGTCTCAGCTGGGCCTTGAATCTCAGTCTTTTGACAGTTCAGGGTAGGGTGATGGAAAGTGGCTTTCCAAGCAACTCAGCAAATATTTACCAAGAGCTTCCTGCGGGCCTGGGTCCTCGAGTCATGTACTCACAGGCTGTGATGGTCAGAACCCCCTGCCCAATAAGATTCCACTGTGTTACCTTGAGCAAGTCAACCCTCTCTCCTGGTTTCCCCATCTGAGAAATGAGAGGAATGAATATTGGCCTTTAGTTTACATTTTTTCTTTTATTTTTAAAGCTTCCTATTCTGTGGACAAACCCATGGCTCTGTTTTGGCCTTGGGTGAGTCAGTTACCTGAATTCGCTCCTTATCTATGAAATGGGCTGACAACTGTAGCTTAGCTCACAGGGTTATTGTTAGAATCAGAATAATAGTTGTGGAGGTGATGTCAAATGTAAAGATTATATAAAAATGAATTCTTAAGTGAGATTTTAATCCTTGAAATATCCTTGTGAGGAAGACAGGATAAGAATTATAATGAACATCAGTAACTTTTGTTTGTACTCTACGTCAGAGAACAGAAGGTTTTGATTTAAGCTGGTAAACAATGAGTCAGACTTCTCCCCTCAGGGCTTAAAGAAGACATGTGTGACCATGGACCAGGAACGCCCACGCTCTGATCTCAGCATAAACAGCAGAAATGATCTTCGCAAGGTTTTGCATCTCGAGTTTCTGTACAAGGAGAACAAGGTACATGCTTTTTGTGGTATGATGTGGAGTCCTGGAACTGAGTTTGGCAATGCCAAAGAAATCATGGACTCTACCAGTGGCGGCAAGAGGCTTGGGGAGTGCCTGTGGTCAGAGAAAAGCAGACCCAGCCAAGTGCTGACAGATCCCAAGTGTGAGTTGGTTTTCAGCCTCAGTCAGTCGATGCCACCCATTGGCGTATTGCGTGTGTGTGTGGTCATTAGGCTCGTTTTGAACCAAAGCGTGTGGCTGTGCTCAGCCTCTGATGGTTCTTCCCTGTGCTCCCTCCTCCCCACACAAGGCTATTTTTAGTAAGACCATGCTTAAGAATATAGTATTCAGTTATAGTAAAATTTCCATTCCCTGCCTGTGTAAGATTTTCCTTCTTCAGTTCTGAGTAATACCTTAGTCTCAAGTCTGCCGCGACATATAATTCAGGCAGAAGTGGGAATTGGGTTCAGCTAACCCACATGCGTTGAAGTTGAGAAAACAATGGAATAGCACTTCCTCAAGTGGGAAGGGGGCTTCCCTGATCCCCCAGACCCGATCGCTCCTTACCTGCTCCTACAAACTTTTGTGACACACTGTAGTTTTCCTTTTTTTGTCTTTATCACATTGGCAATAGGATATTTGTGTGATTGTTTAATTATTATAGTATCTGCCTCCCCCACGACTTCAGATGTGCAGAAGGCCAGGAATGGAGTCTTTTTTGTTCACTTTTTTGTTCACTATTGTATCCCCATACCTAATCACCTGTTTTCTGATGATATAGTGAGTAGTCAATATGTATTTGTGGAATCAATCAATGTATGACAGAATGAATGAATATATGAATGAATGAAGCTACAATTCTGACTTAATTGCTCTTTTATGAAAATAGAATCCTCTGATTTGACTAAAAAATGGGTTCTCCAGCAAATGTTGCTTTGTGGTTGGGCACAGTGTCAGAGTCAAAAAGAAAATGATGATCGATCATGTAGTTCAGCACTTATCACAATTTTAAAAAGTTAATAAAATGATATCTCATGTAGAAGTTCAAAAATATGCAAAGCAGAGAAAGGAAGTTGCCCTGTTGCCCTGTTTGAAGTGGGGAAGAGGCGGTCCTGCCTCAGTGCCCAGTTAAGCAGCTTTGATGCTACTGATCTATCCACCCCCTCCTCCCCGACCCCCGGGCACCCGGGAGCGGGAAGCTGTGAGCCAGAGAAAATTGGGTATCCAAGGTCTTACAGTCAGTTACAGGGTGGGGATGAGGCTAGGACCAGGTGTTTCGATTCCCAATCCTATTGCAGGAACAGTGGTCAAGCATATTTTAGGTGTAACCCATTTTCAAAATGAGATCTTTGAAGATTGAGTTGGTATGGGGGTGGGACCAAGGCTATTTTTGAGACACCGGGAGGAACCTCATGGAAAACCATGCAAATATGTGTCATAGGCCAGGGAGGAACTGAGGCTAGGCGTCCCTCAATGAAGTAATGGATGGAGTTTCTGGCAAACCTATGAACTTAAATCACCTGGCACCTGCAGGAGCACTCAGGTTGTCAGAAATTCTTGTACTCCCTTCTGAGGAGAAGCAGGCAGTGGTAGCCAGGTTAAATCCAGTCAGAGGCTCAGTAAAGGCATCAAATCGATGACCTTTGTCCTCTGGGTCCTGGGGTGACAGTCAGGCACCTCTCTCTCCTGTGTGCACTTAGCTGAAGTCCTGTAGGAAGAAGACTCTTGACCTAGGCAGCAGATATTCTGTAATCCTCCATTTGCTGTGTTTTAAGGCAGAAGAATGGACTGTACATTTTAGGAAGATTTTGTGCAGAAAATAAGACAGCTACCCAGAAAATTCAATTAACTTTTCTGGTTATATTGGGATTTTTATGGAAATTGTACCGTACCCAATTTCCCAGAAGTCTCTTTGCCATTCAAGTTATTTTTATTCCCTCACTATAATATAGTCTCTCTGAGGTAACTGTTATCTTAAGATACTTAAGATATTTTCATTTTAATATGAAAATATAATTTGATTTACACAGTAGTTATTAGCTGTTATACAATGAATTGGAGCCTATATTTTATAGAAAAATGCACTTATTAGTCTATGATTGCATAGTAATTTTATCATTCCCTCAGTACAAGGCTAGCATGATTCTAGGAACGCCCTGCAATTTAATGTTAATATTTCTAGTAACTTGTTTTCCCCTCTTAGGTATATAATAGATAAAAATGCCTATGTAAAATTGAAGTTTTGAAAAATGATATCTGGATTCATATAAAGACTGTGTCTATTGTGAGCCAAGTGATGTGAAAAGCACAAAGTATGAATCAGGCAACCCCGGGTCCTGAATTTCTCTTATTGAGAGAAAAAGCAAGAAGGCTGAAATAAATCATATTAATTATGTAATATTTTCCCCCCAACTCTCTTCATTGTAAATTTCACTTAGTCATAGACAAAATAGTTTTTGTCTTATTCTAAAAAAATAATAAAACTGTCCCTGATTTTGACTGTTTGATAAATCTGTTGAATTTGGTCATAGCCCATTGGCTGTGGGTCTTAGTCCTAGAGTTCTGTTGTAGATGAGAGGACTTGGCATGTCCTGAGGGCACCCTCTGCCAGGCTCCTTGTCAGATGCTTTGCTACTCTGACTGCAAAAGCATCGAATGCCCCACTTCTATCTAGCCACAGCCCAGCAGAACCTAGGGGTTTCCGGGTGAGTGGGTTGGGGACTAACATGTGGCTTGGTTCCTGAGGCCTGCCTGTGGTTCATTGCTTGGATAGCTGTGTCGGTCCAAATTACTTAGGGGAATTTTAAAAGAAATCAGGTCTCCAATTTTTGCTATTTTGGCTTAGTAAGTCTCATGGAGCGTGGGAATCCATATTTTAAAAAAAAATATTCCAAAGGGACTATTTGTTGCAGACAAGGCTAGAAAATACTGATATCATTTATTTCTAAAACATGCTGCTAAAGAATTCCACTTACCTTTTTTTAAGGTTGAGCTGTAAGCTGAGTCACTCCTGACTGCCTCCTTATGCTCTTCACATTAACCTGCTGCCTCAGTTGTTTCTGGTGTCCAGTGTTGAATGCAGAGTCCTCAAACTACAAAAATATTCAGGCCCCAAATACTTATGAATGTGTAGAGTTAGTGTTCCCTACTAACTTAATTTTTTTTTAAATGAAAGGGTATGTATTTTATAAAGTTATTCCCTAGAGCAAAAAACCAGGAGGAAATTTGCTTGGGCATTCCTCTATTCATATCATATTTTATTTTATTTATTTTATTGAGACAGGATCTTGCTCTGTTGCTTGGGCTAGAATGCAGTGACATCATCATAGCTCACAGCAACCTCAAACTCCTGGGCTAAAGCAATCCTCCTGCCTCAGCCTCCTGAGTAGGTGGGACTATAGGCACACACCACAATGCCCGGCTAATTTTTATTTTTTGTAGAGTCAGGGTTCAGCATCTTGCTATGTTGCTCAGGCTGCATATACATTTTATAATAATTGTTTTTTGAATTACCTGACTCATGTGTTGGATGCTAATTCTTTTAGGGTAGAAATTTTGTCTGATCTCTCTGTCCCTACTCAGGATAGTACCTGACACATAACAGGCAGCCAGTGAACATTTGCTGAAAGCAGGTGTGAATTAGTAAGAAGTTGATAAGCTTATGCCAAAGATGTGGGGTAGCTATCTTTTCTACCTTTTTCCTCAAGCTGTATATAAGTTAATGATTTTGTTTTTCTCTCCTACTGATAGGCAAAGGAAAATCCTCTAAAAACAAACCTTGAACTCATTACCAGATATTTTCTGGATCACTTTGGAAATACAGCTAACAATTTTGCTCCAGAGACCCCAATCCCTGCACTCTCAGTTCCAAAAAAAAATAACAAATTACCATTGAGAAGTTCAGAGACCACGCTGGTAAATATATTTGACCTTTCAGATGAAAATGCAGGATGGAGAACATCATTGTCAGAAACAAACAAAGCCAGGTATCTCTTCCCATTTACTCTGTGTATTAGTTTCCTATTGCTGACATAACAAATTACTGTAAATTTAGTGGCTTATCAGTCAGTGTTCTCTATGTGTGTATGTATATGTACCTGTATGTGTATATAAAGAGGTTTATTTTAAGGAGTTGGCTCATGTGATTGTGAGGGTTTGCAAGTCTAAAATCTGTAGGGCAGGCTGGAACTCAGATGAGATTTTAATGTTACAATTTTGAAGAAGAATTCTTTGGGGAACCTTTTAAGGCCTTTAACTTATAGTTGAGGCCCTCCCACATCATTGAGGATAATCTGCCTTAGTTAAAGTCAACTGATTGTAAATGTTAATCACATTAACAAAATACCTTCACAGCAACATCTAGACTGATATTTGACTAAGCAACTGGATGCCATAGCCTAGCCAGGTTGACATGTAAAATTTAACCATCACAGTGGCTTAAAGCAACACAAATTTATTCTCTTACAGTTCTGGAGGTCAGACGTCTAAAATCAGTCTCAGTGGGCTAAAGGCAAGATATCAGCAGGGCCACTTCCTTTTGGAGGTTCTGAGGGGAGAGTCTACTTCCTTTCCTTTTTTAGCTTCTAGAGACCACCCACATTCCCTGTCTCATAGCCCTTTCTTCCATCCTAAAGCACGTCACTTGAGCTCTGCTTGTGTCCTTACATCTCCTAACTTTATCTCCTAACTTTACCGCTAACTTTGATCCTCAAGTCTCCTCCTATTATAATAAGGATGCTTGTGATTATATTGGGCGCATCAGAGAATCCAGGATGATCTCCCCATCTTAACATTCTTATTTAATCACATCTACAAAATCCATTTTACCTTGTAAGGTAACATATTCACAGATCCCAGGTATCAGAGTGTGGACAACTTTGGGGCAGTCATTATTCGGCTTCCCACACTCTGTGCTTTCAAAATCTCTGTCGTGGAGCACTGTTGCTTTCCTGTAGGGGCCATGAGAATGGACTACTTTGTGATTGAGAATACTTCTGATTAAAAATGTTTATTTTAAATTGTATGATTTGTAAGGTTCAGGGGCTTGCTTTATTTGATTTTCTTTGAAAGGAGGGGTATAGTAATCTGAAAGGCAACAAAACACTGTAGAGATGGGAAAAAAATCTGAAAAATAAGGTCTTTTGAAATCTGAGGAAGAAAATGAATTGGCATTCTTGATGGAACCTCTGTTATCTGGAGAACATTAAATTACAACTTTAATACACTATATGTAGTCACCAATAGTATGTTTAACTTCCTAGGAATGGGTATTTTCTTTGAGTTCTGTTAAAAAGCATTTCCTTTTCTGAGGGTAGCTGAAGCTCAGGGCAAGGGTGTTAAGCTGCCAAAGGGTGGGACCATTACAAACAGTTAGCTCAAGGCTTAAGCTGTGAAGGGTCTTGAGGGTGGTATGAAGAAGCTCTTCTTCCAATGGTGCTTACTGCCTGGCTGGGAAATTAAATAATTCTGATATAATTAAAAAAGCAGCAAGAAAGCACTGGAAGCTCCGGAGTCCTACCCAGTTACTGCAGCCGAAAACTTGGGGGTTCTCCTTGACGACTCCTGGCCTGTCATTTTCTGTGTCTGTAAGGCCCGTGAGCTCTTCATCCCTAGTGATGATAGGCTCTTTCCCTCTTTCCCCCTTTCCCTGCCCTGATGGCAAGGGCCTCAGTTCACACTCCGTCCTGTTTTCCTGGATAACTCCCATGGGCTCTTCTCTGGTCCTCAGGCCTCTGGTGATCTTCTCCTCGAATCCACCCTCAACCTAAGATAGTGTAGGCTTATCACAAAACAAGTCTGGCCATGCCGCTCTCCTGCTGAAAGGCCTTCAGATCCTCCCTGTAGCTTTGAGGATAAAATCTAAACTCCTTAGGATAACCTGCAGACCCCATTTGTGACCAGCCCTTGCTGTTCACCTGAGCATGTCCTGCCTTGCAGGCCTGTATGCTGGTGCCTGGGCCCTCACCTGGGTCCCTCCTGCTTACTGATTCTCTCAGGCTCAAGTGCTGTCTTGACTGAGAACCCTTCCAGATTTCCCCAGGCTGGCTCTAGCCCCTTCCTTGACATGCCCCAATCACAGCATGCAGACTTCCTTCCCACATGTGACCTAGTGCTTGGTGAGCAGCTTGGCACAGAGTAGGTGTCAGTTCCCATTTATGCCAGAGCCCAGTGGTAGAAAATAGCTGTCTGTGTCAGAGGAGTGCTGGCTTTTGAGCGATCACAGGTAAAATTCCCCTTTACCTGGGTCTCTCGCTTTGTCTCTCGTGCTCTCTTTTTCTTTCTCACTCCTTGCTCACTGCTTGCTCTCACTATTTCTCACCTTCTTTTGCTCTTTTCTTGCTTTCTTACTTCCTCTCTCTCTCTTTCTCTCTCTCTCTCTCTCATACATGTACATGCATCCCCCTCCATCTCCAGGAAAAAAAGCCATTGGCACACCTGATGCCAACTTTACCCAAACAGTCAGGGAATGCCAAGCTTGCCATGGGTTTTATCCACCTCTCTCAGTGGTATGCAGTAAGGCTGGACTTAATGTATCCCATGATGGTACTGAGGGGTTATAGTTTTCCTTAATCGCTCTGGTCTGGATACTCTTTAGACTTAAGGACTTGAATCCTCTGATTTTGTTTGCTTGTTTACTGGTATTATTTTGTAGGCTGGACTTACTCTGATACCAAAGTATTCTTTTCCTTTCATGATGAAGCACTGGCTGATTAGAAATCATCATATATGTATTAATGAGCTTGCTATGAATGCCTGTTAAATGAGGAATTTATTGTCGTGACTCATTCCTTTTGGGGAGTTTGTTTTAATGGAAATATTCCTTTTTTGCAGACTTGACAGTCTTGATGGGGATGTACTTGGTAATTTTGTATCATACAAAAAACCCTCACGCATAATTAAGCCCACGCAGACAGCCCCAGGTGGAAGCCCCATCGTGGCTTCTGCATGGGAGAAGATGGAAAGGCCTCACTTGTCAGAACCTTCCTTGGATGTAAAGAGGATTGGAGAGAAGACCAGGCCAAAGTCTGGCCTGATTGTGCGAGGCATGATGGCTGGGCCCACTGCCAGCTCCCCACAGGTGGGGCTGATTCTCTTTCTGCTGTTCTGAGACTGGAGGGTGAGGACTGGGCCAGGCTTCAGACATGCCTGGATTTATTTGGGGTGCCCCACAGCACAGCTCAAGAAGGGGGTATATGGGGGGGATGGGACACCTGCCTCTGTCTTCTTCCTGGCTCATACTACAGTCAGTGACTCATGGGGCCTTAAGCAGGCCTCATCTCCCTGCCCTCCGTTTACCCATCTTGTCTGTGAATTGGATGTCACGGTTTTATAGTCTTTTGCTGAGTGAGAACACATCTACCTAGCTTTGTCTTTGCAATTCAGGAGTGAAGGACCTGTTTAAGTTTAGAGAATAACTTTTTTAAAAATTAAAATTATGATAGTTAAAAGGAGAGAGAAACCTCAATCTTTATAGTTTTATTTGTTCTGCCTTTGTTTTTTCTCTTTCAAAAAAAAGCATTCTAAAAATTTAACATTGTTGTTTTATAGTTTCTCATAAACAAGGATCATGGTAGGGTTCCATTAGGCAGGAGGACTAAACCAAATGAGAGGAAAAATGAAAAGGAGTTTGCAAAACAACAAACATGCAGAAAAACAAAGCAAAATCTAACACCAAACTTAAAGTGTAATATCAGTAAAATCAGGAAACCTAAGCAAACCAAAAATAGGTTGTCTGTGTCCACGGCCAGCCACCTGCGCTCTCATTTACCTGCCATATGTTTACATGTGGGTGTAGATGCTGGCACTGTTCTCTCAATTCATTCAAAATTAGGACAGAAAGAAGTGGATTTTCTCCCTGCCTCTGCCTCCATCTTGTGGGATCTTTGATCAAGGTTTTTCTCTTGGCTGTGGTCTCTTGTTAGACCAGCTGGGTAAGGCCCCATGGGGCTCTGGGATTTCACTGTTATGATCATAGAGTCTTGGTGTCCAGATCAAGGAGGAGAGAGTCTCCTTGCCTCTGTGTGATTTAGGCCACACCTTGGTATCATATCCCTTCCCAGGTGTCTTGTTGAAGGGGGACATTCGTAAACAGTACTCTGTCCAGAAGAAAGGGCTAGAAAGGTGAAGAGTTTGGAGGAAATTAAAAGATTTGAAGATGTTTAATCTTGGAGGCTGGCAAAATGTAAGAGATCTCTTCACATGTGCAGGTAGGAGTAGCCTGCTTCCATGTGAGATGAACCCTTTTAGCAATCTTGAGCTTAGTCTGTAAGCCCCCTGAGAACAGGGACTCTGGTGTGTTTGTGTGTAGCACGTGGGTTGTGCTTTCTGGCCCTTCGCGGGATTGAGTGGTGTAGACTTGGCTCCAGAGAGCACAACTGGCACCAGTGGGGGGAGGTTGGTATAGGAGCCCTCAGTTAGTCAGAGCTGCCCCAGCAGTGGAGCGGGTTGTTTGGAAGGGACTAGGCTAGTTGTATTAAGGAGAAGCTAGTACCGTATTTGCAGGGGATACTCTCAAGGAGCCCGTCTCGTTCAGAGACTGTATCAGTGGTTCTTAGACTTTTCAGTCTGAGGATCTCTTTATGCTCTTAAAATTATTGAAGAGCCCAAAGAACTTTTGTTTCTGTGGGTTATATCTATTGATATTTACTGTATTAGAAATTAAAACTGAGAAATTAAAAAATATTTACTTACTAAATAATTAATAGTAGTAAACTCATTACATTTAACACAACATTTAAAATTTTTTTTTTATTTTTTTAAAGATGAGGTCTTGCTCTGTCTCCCCAACTGGCATCAAACTTCTTGGCTCAAGCAATCTTTCTGCCTCAGCCTTCTGAGTTGCTAGGACTATAGGCATGCACCACCACACCCGGCCTTACCACAACATATTTTTAATTAAAAATTAACTATATTTTCCAAAACAAAAAGTTAATGGGATGAGTAGCATCGTTTTATATATTTTTTGCAGATCTGTTTAATGTCTGGCTTAGCAGAACACAGTTCAAGCCCCATATTTGCTTCTGCATTCAGTCTGTTACGATGTGGTGTTTTGGTTGAAGTGTATGAAGAAAATCTACCTCTCACAAATAAGCAGTTGGAAAAGGGAAAAGTATTTTAATAGCCTTTTCAGAAAACTGAAGTGTTCTTTTTGATCCTAAGCTGGCACTAGACAAGTTGTAGTTTCTTAATGTAGAATCTTAAACCATATCAATGAACTTTCTGTATTTTGCCAATGTCCATTGGTCTGTGTTGCATGCACTCTGAATTTTTTAGCCTGCATGATTTAGTAACATGATGCATGATCATTTGGAAAATATTGGTTACTGAGTTATATATTAATAGATCTTCCCAATGTGGACACATTTTATTATATAAAAAAAAAATCACACCAAAAAACTGCATTCATTGATGTTACCAATTCATCAGAACAGTTTTTCAGTGTTGCAGAGCCCTCTGGCTCATGGTAGCAGATACGAGTTTTCCAAAACTCTAAATTTACCTGACAGCTTGTATTTTATCACTGCAACTATACATCATCTGTTTCACTTGAAGTGACAGGCTCAGTTGATTTTTAAGGAAATGTCTGCCAAATGTTCAAGCCTGAATAACCATAGTTTGTCAGTGGCTCCATGGAGAACCCAGTGAGTTCACTCACGGCTGAGATGGTCGCATGCTGCCAGCCGCATCCTCTGCACTCAGCACATGCTTATATGTACCCGCCATTTGGTCACACAGAGTATTGAAGGATGTGTGCTGTGGAGTCTAGATTGAATAAACTCAATAATTTTTATGCTTTCGTATGGACATTGTTCAGTGAAATTAGCACTTTATTCATTTATTTTTATTGCAAGTGCCCGGTGGTGAAGAATACCCCGAGTTCTGCTAAAGTTCAGTGCCATTGCCTTGATTCATGCCCAGGGCCAGCAGTTTTTCCCACTGTTGCTTTGCATGCAAAGTCAACACAGTGAAAAAAGGCAAATCATGTCATTTTTTATTACTATGAAAATAGTTTCAAGTTCCGTAAAAGGGCCTGGAAATTCCTAGGGATCAGTGGATCATCCTTTGAGAAGTGGTAGACCAGATGATGCCAGGGTCCTGCCCTACCATGACATCCTAATCATCAAGTGCATGCAATCGAGACCCCCTTTGTAATTGTGGTATGAGGGAGGTGACTTGAACCTGTTTTACTGCCAAGGGCATTGTTGCAAACTGCTCCTTTTGGGTAATTGGTTTGGGAGGTGGGGATTTCCCCTGGAATATCTGAATCCTGTGAAGGATACTGAAGGATGAGTTGCTGTAGAATTTTGCTGTATTTTCTGGAAAGCATTTTGTAGGCCTTTGAGTATCTTGGCCATACTTACTGGTTGCTCAAGAGAAAAGTGCCAAGGATTGCTGGGTAGTTCATCATTTTTATTGCTAGATCAGCTCTGTACTTAAGGATGACTTAAGAGGCTGGGCTCCCTGCAGCAGCTCTAGCTTTTCTAGGCCAGAAGTTTGAGTCTCCTTGGGAATGGTGACTAATGTCTTCCTCATTCTGTGCAGGGGATGCCCTGGGTGGCCTTTGGAGGAGGTTTGTAGTGCCCAGTAATTTCCCCTAGGCTGGAACTCTACAAAATTAGCTTTCCTTATTTTAGACCAGGCTTTACTATTTGGTCCTGAATTACTTCTGAAAATGTTGAGAGGTCCAAAATTTTAAACCAAGGAAAAGCCCAATAGATCTTTTTTTGTTCCTCTTCCCACCCTCCACCCACCACTAATTAGTAACCATATGAGTTTCCATTTCATCAAGTAATCATTGAGCATAAGAGGATATTTTGGTTGATTCTTCTGGAATTACTTTATTTAGAAAACTAAGCAAATCTTGAGTGCTCACTAGTTATAGGCTACTGGGCTGAGAGTTGTGTGGACACCAGATATGAGTGAAGAATGGCTTCTGCCATTCCTGGTCTACCATCAGGAGGGGTTTAAGATCACATGTAAGTGGGGACAGGGCAGACGAGTGCAGGAGTAGTGATTGTTCGTTGGCTGCTGCGATATGCCTGGCTCTGTGCTAGTGCCTTCCTTACTAGTGTCTAGTAAGGTGCTGCTATCTCATTTACCCTTACACCGTCTTGTGGGAGATAAGTACCACAGGTGCACCCTTCTTCATCTGAAACCTTTGGGCCAGATGCGTTTTGGAATTTAGAATTCTTTTTTTTTTTTTTTGAGGAAGGAAGTAACAGTGTAGTGGTGAACTGCATACCACATAATGCCTGTAGGAGGGTTTATGGTAGCACCCCATAAGCAAAAGATATTACTATTTCTGCCACTAAACATATGAATACTCACACTTTAAAGAGACTATAAGTAACCTTCCAATAGTTAAAAAGAATTTGACACAGGATTTCAGAAGACACTTTCATTTTCAGAGGTTTTGGGATTTAGAAATGATAAGTATTGGACTGTGGCCTGGTTATATTACAGGCGAGGAAGTGAGGGATAGAGAAGTTAAATCATTTGCCACAGGTGACACAGCTGGTGGGGGTGCTGCAGGAATTAGAAACTGAAGTTTCTAATAGCTTTACCTGCCACAGGAACCTGCTGACTGTGAGGGGTGTGAGGGAAAGGCCGAGGCCCACTCTGGGGTTCACGCAGTGGGGTTGGTATCAGCTAAAGCTTCACAGAGGAAGGAGCATTTGAGTAGCACCTCAAAGAATAGGTAGCATTTTAAGGTAAGAAGTTAGAGATGAGAAAAGCCATTCCTGGGGGAGGGAACATCATGAACAAGTGCTTGAAGTGGGATCAAGTATTTTCCAGCTCCCCTAGAAGGGGGCCTCACTGCCTTTGTCCTCGCCCTTTTAGGATTCTTTCCGCAAACGCTCTCTGAGGAGGTCCCCGGCCTTGAGCAGCACCGTGCAGCCCCAGGAGGAGGAGAGCCGGAAGGTGGCTGAGCTTGCCACCTGTACCTCAGCCTGTCCAGCCCCCCAGGACGTCCCAGCTTCGAGCAGCAGCTCCACCTCCAGGAGCCTCCTGGGTCAGCTAAGTGAACTGATCATAGAAAAGCAGAAAACCCCTCCCAGCAGCCCTCCC
Organism: Avahi laniger; assembly: GCA_963575035.1. Classification (NCBI taxonomy): domain Eukaryota; kingdom Metazoa; phylum Chordata; class Mammalia; order Primates; family Indriidae; genus Avahi; species Avahi laniger. Next base: position 30,248 of record CAUYSK010123408.1, read on the forward strand.
CACCTGCCCAGCAAAGGGCTGCCCCAGGGGGAGAGGGCCAGCTGGAAAGATCTTTCAGAGGACAGCCCTGCAGTGGACAGCAGCACAGACACAGACAGGACGCCTTTGAAGTTATACTTGCCTGGCGGGAGTTCCAGGATGACCCAGGAGAGGCTGGAGAGAGCGTTCAAACGGCAGGGCAGCCAGCCCCCGCCTGTCAGGTGAGCATGCTGTGCAAAGCTGATGGCTTTTCAAAAAGAAGTGCCACCTCTCACATGTTGACCAGTTGCTGGTAGCTTCCCCAGGGACTTCTTAGGTGCCTTGGTCTCTCATAGTAAGCCTGTGAGGTAGGCAAGATAGGGTTGATTACGGCCAACCGGGAAGAAAACTACTCAGGAAGAGCTGCAGGGGAGGTTTCCTTGCCCCTTCTCGCTTCTTCCCAAAGCCAAGGAAAGCTTTAGCAGATAGTCCGAAACAAACCTGCAGGGACATGGCCAGGCAGATGTGAATAAGAGATGTTCCCTATGGGGGGGCCAGGGATACAGCGATGAATCAGCTCCCACAAGGCTCCTTTTGGGCATTATTTTTATTTATTTATTTTTATACCTTATCCTTACTTTTATTCCTTCACAGTAGGCATTGATGATTGCTACGTTGATTGATTTTTGAATGTTAAACCAACCTTATATTCCCAGAATAAACCCACCTTTGTTGTGATATGTTTTTATATATCACTGGATTTGATTTATTAATATTTCATGTATGGTTTCTGTGTAAAAGTTCATGAAGGAGATTGGCCGGCATATTTCCTTTCTTGCAACACACAGCCTTGTCAGATTCTGGTACCTAGGTCCCTCTTTTTCTCTCCTCTTGAAGAGTTAGTGTAAGATTGGTGTTATTTCTTCCTTAAATATTTGGAAGAATTTACTGGAGAAAACTTCTGAGCGTTGAGCTGAAAGATTTCAAATTATATATTACAATTAAAATATTGTTTTAATTCAAATTTTCTATTCTTGTATCAATTTTAGTAAGTTTTATTTGGAGTTTGACTATTTTATTTATATTTTAAGTTTGTCAGTATAAAATTGTGTAATTACATTATCCTTTTGTCACTTTAAAGTTTATGAGCTCTGTAGTGATGTCTCTGTTTCATTCCTGGTGTTGGTAATTTGTGTTTCTCTCTCTCTCTCTCTCTCTCTCTCTCTCTCTCTCGACTAGTCTTGCTAGGAGTATATCAATTGTATAATATTTTCAAAGAAACAATTTTTGGCTTTATATATTTCCTGTTTCATTGATTCTACTCTTATTTTTATTGTTTTCATTCTACTTTCTTTGAGTTTAATTTGTTATTATTTTTGGTTTATTGATATGAATCTTAACTTATTCTCAACTTTCTTCTTTTGTAACACCTTTTAAAGCTACAGATTTCCTTCTAAGTAATGCTTTGTCTATATTCTACAGGTTAATATGTTATATATTCATATAATTTAGTTAAAATATTTTCTAATTCCCATTGTGGTTTTTCTTTGACCCATTGGTTATTTAGTCATATATTGACTAATTCAAAACATTTGGGGTACATTTCTGATTACCTTTTTGTTTTCTATTTCTAGCTTATTTCTACTCTGGTGATATATATGCTCTTTGTGATTTCAATCCCTTGATATTTGTTGAAATTTCCTTATGGCCCAGTATATACTTAAAGCTTATCTCTTATAATCAGCATGTATTTGAAGTTTTTAATCTTATCTGACAAATTTTTATTTTAGTTGCAGTAATTATGTTATTCACATTTTTCTTTTACTTGAAGAACTCCCTTTAGTATTTCTTTAGTAGGTGCGTTAAAATTGTTTTTCTAGTTTTTGTTTGAAAATGTCTTTATTTTGCTGATATTTTTGAAAGTATTTTTAATGGGTATAGAATTCTAGACCCGTGGCTTATATTTTAGCACTTGAGACATATTCCATTGCCTTAGGCTTTCAGCATCTTTGTTGGCAAGTCAGCTGACACTTTTATTGTTACTCTTTTGAAGATAATGTATCTTTTTTTTTTTTTTTTTTAAATCTCTGACTCCTTCCCTCTCACTCCCTAACACTGCTAGCTTTTTAAAAGACTGTTTCTTCTTCTTTGATTTCTAATGGTTTGACTATGATTTGCATAAGCGTGGTTTTCTTTGATGGTTCTTCTTGGGATATGTAGAGCTTCCTTTGGTTGTAGATGGATACCTTTTATCAGTTTTGAAAATTATTGTCTATTATGTTTTTAAATATTGCTTTTGTCCCAACCTCTTTTTTCTCTCCTGGGGCTCCAGTTACACATATTAATATAACAGATTTTTCACTATATTTGTGTTCTATAGCTTTTTCTATTTTTTCCGTCTTTCTCTGCTTCTATCTGGATATTGTCTCTTGTTCTATCTTCCAGTTCATGTTTCTTCTCTTCTATCATGACTAATGTGCTGTTAAACCTATCTAATAAATTTTTAATTTCACTTATTTTAGAATTTCTATTTCTTTGTAAAAATAGATTTTTTTGAATTCTTCATCTTTTTCTTCATTTTCTTAAGCATATTATCCACTGCCATTTTAAAGTCCCCATCTAGTAACTCCGATATCTGCATCACCTGTGAGTCTGTTGCTATTGTCGATTTTTCTTTTGAATTTTGATAATTTTATCCTATTTCTTTGTATTCCTGGTAATTTTGATTGAATCCCAGACATTGTATAATACGTAAATAATTGAATAGGTTCTGGTTAATGTTACCTTCCTCCAAAGAGGATTTAATTTCCTTTTGGTAGATATTAATCTCTTATTAGTTTTAGATTATATAAATACCTTCTCTCTTTCTGTTATTTATGTATCTAATAACTTTGTCCATTATGATCTTTGTTAAACTGAAGTGCTTAATTTGGGCAAAATCAAGCTCTTGTTTGGCACATGATTTATATTTTTACAGTTCTCTTTATTAAGTTCTTTCTTGCTTTTGTTTCAATGATATTCTCCTATGTTTTTTCTATTAACTTCGTAGGCTTAGCTTTCATATTTAGGTATTTAATCTTTTGTATTTTTTGGGATAAAAAGATCTACTTTTGTTTTTCTGTGTATGGTAAGACAGTTTTCCCATCACCATCTACTTTACAATCTGTTTTTTCCCCATTGATTTGTGAAGCTACCTTTACTTTCTATTAAGTTCTCATATAGACATGGGTCTGTCTCTGAGCTCTCTGTTGTGTTTCATTGGTAATTCTTTTTCTATTTATTTAATTAATTTTTCCCCCCTAAAACCACACCACATGACTACACTTTTGATTATTATGGCCATCGAGTTCTAACTTAGTGTCTTGATAGGGCCAGTCCGCCTCCTTCCCTGTTCTTTTCGGGTTGGCATAGCTACATACAGGTCTTTATTCTTTCTACAGGCCTTTTTCCTTGTTTCCCTAACATGTCTAGCTTGTTTCTACAGGAAGGAGAATTGGCTTGTCCCTTGCTGTAAAGGCACTGCTCCCAAATAATCTCAGGACTGTCTCTTTCTTGTCAATCAGGCATTCTGTACTCAGAGTGGTTTCTTTGACTGACTTTAGCTGTGCTCCCTCATCTCCATCCTGTTTTGTTGTTTTCACTGCACCTATCATTACCTGAAATTCTTTTATTTATTCACTTATCTATTATTTGTCTTCCACAATAGATTATAAATCTCACGAGAGCAGGGAACTTTATAATCCCTATAGCTAGAATAGTACCGGTATACAGAAGACACTCAATGAATATTTGCTTAGTACTGCTATTACTATTAGCAATAACAACAATAGCAATAGGAAGACCAATAAGCTTTTGATATTGGCCTTTTTTTGTGCAAAACATTATTCTAAGTATTTTAGGTAAAAGTTTGAAGCGGGAAATACTATTACAACTCCCATTTTACAGATAAGAAAACTCATTCAGAGAAGTTACTTTATTTACTCAAGTTTATGCATCTAGTAAGAGGCTGGGCAGGAATTTGAACCCAGGAATCTACCTCCAGAGGCTAGTGATGGAGCTTACCCTTCTAGTGGGAAGAGGCAGCCCACAACAACAAAACAAGTAAATATATAACATATCTGAGGGTTATAAGTGCTACAAGGAAAAATAAATCATGGAAGGCTGATAGGGAGCCCTGTGGACAGGGCTGATATTTTCTAAAGGGGTAGCCAGGGCAAACCTTTTAGAGAAAGTGACACTTGAGAGGAGACAGGGAATACGCCCTTCGATCCTTGGGAGCAAATGCAAAGAGAGAGCAGCCGTGCACTGGCCCTGCAGAGGGAGCATGTTGCTGGCTGAGGCTAGAATGGATGAGGGAGAGGAGAGACAGAGAGAGGAAGAAAGGGCTCGGTCATGTAGGGCCTGGGAGGCTGCTGAATGCACTGGCTTTTACTCTAGAGATATAGGAGCCTTTGGAGGGTGAGCAGAGCTATACCGTGATCTCAGTTATGTTTTAATGGGATCTGTCTAGCTGCTGTTTTGAGGTAGATTCAAGGAAGCAAGTGCAGAATCAGGGAGACCAGTTAGGAGGTGACTGCGGTAGTCTGGAAGAGAGCTGAGGGTGGCTTGAATATTGGGCAGTGAAGGTGGTGAGACATGATTTAGAATATATGTGTATGTAAATATATACAAACACACACATACAGTCATGAATCACTTAACAATGGGGGTATGTTCTGAGAAATGCATCATTAGATGATTGCACCATTGTGGGAACATTGTAGAGTGTACTTACACAAACCTAGATGGTACAGCCTACTACACACCTAGGCTATATGGTACAGCCTATTGCTCCTAGTATACAAACCTGTGCGGCATCTTACTGTACAGAATACTGTGGGTAATTGTAACAATAGTATTTGTGTATATAAATACATCTAAATGTAGAAAAGGTACAGTAAAAATATGGTATTATGGTATTATAATCTTATAAGACCACCATCGTATATGTGGTTCATCATTGACCAAAACTATATGACTGTATCTCAATGGGATTTGCCCATGGATTAGTTGTGCTGTATTAGAGAAAGAAAGGAGGCAAGGATAACTCCAAAGTTTTTTGGCTGAACAACTATTAGAAGAGGTTGCCTGTCCCTGAAATGAGGGAGACTGTGAGAGAAGCAGGTTTAGGTTGTCATCATTGGGCCGCAGTTCATACCTCTGGTCTGCCATAATACTTTCCTTTAGGCTGTTGGTGTTACTTTATTGACTGGCCTCCCTGTGACCTACGGTCAGGGACCATGTGCTTGGAGTCCACACATGTGAGCACTGAGCTGTCCTATTGCTATTGTTGTCATAGGACAAATCTCTTCAGGCCTTGGGGTCTTATTGAAGCTGTTAAGGGACTGTCTTTCACAGGGCTATTACTAGAGCGCAAGTTAGTAGCATTGCTCACAGCTACTGTTTGATGATAATAAAAGCAAGTCCTTGTCTTGCCTTTAAGTCAAGCACTTACATGTCCTGTGCTTGCAGGTTGAATTCTGTCTTGATCAGATCTCTAGCCCTCTCTCGGCCTCTATGCTCCTGTCTGTAAGTGAAAGGGTTGGGTGGTTTGCTCTACAGGGCTCCCTAGCCCTTCCTTCTACCCGTGGACTTGGCATGCCTAGACCAGACTTCTGACTTATTTTGTGATCCAAGAATCAGTCAATGCAGCTGACATCTGAGGCTCATTTTCTGTAAATGATGAATATATGAACCAGGGCCCTGTGACTTTGGTGTCCCTCCTAGACTGTGGGCTCATCTGAACTCCTATAGAGCATAGTAAAAGGATTTAGCAATCTGGAATCACCCCCCAGCCCAGAATATAAGGGTTGTCCAGAATAGAGGCCTGATGTCTGCTGTTCTTGGCTGCAGGGTTTTGAGCTGGAAGGTAGGCTGGCTGGGGCAAGGTTAAATCCTTCCCCAGGTTAAACCCATTTGCCTATTACTTGTTTGAATGGTTTCTGTCTTAAGTTAGGTTCTCAGGAACAGTCGTTCTGAATCTGTGATCACTGGACCAGCAACATCTGCATCACCTGGGAACTTGTTAGAAGCATAACTTGTCTGACCTACTGAGTCAGAAATTTGGGGATGAAGCCCAGAAATCTGTATTTTAATAAGCCCTCCAGATGATGTCATGCATACCAAGGTTTGGGAGCCAGTGCTCTAGAAGCCAAGCCTAAGACGGAGATTCAGGCGCATGTAATTTATTGTGGCGTGCTCTCAGGAGAAGGGGAGTGAGGAAAGTAGAGATGAGCAGGGGAAGGAGCCGAAAGGCACGGGGTCTCAGCCTGATCCCATGGGGAGATGTGGAGCATGAATTAACTCAGAGTTAGTCTCAAGCAAAGGGGTGGGCTTTTTGTACCTCTCTGTCAGTCACAGGCTATGAACTGCGCATTCAGGAGTGAGGCTGGCAGTGTGCAACCTCCTAGGTGCGTTTGGTGTAGGACATTTCTCCAAAAAAGGGTGTAGCTGTGAGCCCTTAGCAGCTGACATGGGTGCAACTGTCCAGGGTATCTGGAAGGGAGAACAGTGGCTTCCCTGCCAGTTCTCATGGCTCCTTCACACTCACCCAGCCCCCAGGTGTTACAGTAAAAATAAGCTACAAAGCCTGTCTATGGACATCACTTTTGGTGCCTAGGATCACTGGTAAGGCAGGCCAAGCAGGGATCTTTTATAGATGGGGGCTGAACAAAGCTGTCTTCAGGCTCACAGCCAGCCCCTGCATCAGGACACCTGCAGCCCTGTTGGCAGGGACACCACACTGACCCATCACTGGCTTCGCAGCCGGGTCATGTCCCGTGGTATCAATCAGATAGGAGGTGTCTCTTGAAACCCTCTTGGTGTCCCAGCCCTGCTAGGTAGGCACTGGGGATGTCCATGAATGAGACAGCTCCCTGCTTCTGGAAGCCCAGGGCCTCCTGAGAGGCTCTGTGTAGTTGAGTGCTAGGTTGTGGCCCTGAAAGAGGAATGGAAATTCAGGGAGAAGTTAAGGGATGCTGTTGAGAGGACAGGAGGGCCCTGGGCTTGAAGAGGCAGTGTTTAATGCAAAAGACGTCATGGTGAACCAATGACACTGGGTGGAGGGGGGATGGCTGTGATTTTAGATGCAGGAGAAGATTAACCTGCCGTGTTCTGCTGTGGGTCTCTGCGGCCTCAAGACAGCCATGGCTCCAAAACCTCAGTGACTCTGCCTTTGTGTTGACACCAATAGTCAATTCTAGGGTTTTTTTTTTTTATCTCTTCTGACATTGGAGCTGCCTGGCAGTTTTTTGGGTTTTACAGAAGAATGAACGGTAGGTGGCAGCAGATCACAACTCTGTTGTCAGTGCCCACAACTCCAGCTATTCTGTTTGGTTGCCCTTTTTGCGTTATTCGGCAGACACTCACCAGGCCCTTATTGATAGCGTTTCATAAGCACTTTAGGAGAGAGAGACGAGTGCATCTTAAACCCTCCAGAGGGCTCCAATTCCTTTGGGAGCCCCCTCCTCAGGAGCAGAGGCCGCCAGCACACAGATGCCTGTCTGTATCCTGAGAGGGAATGAATAATGCCAGCTGGGGCTTGGTGGAAGCTTAGCAGAGGATGTGGCATTTGCGGTTTATTGACTGTTCCTCATATCTAAGCATCCTGAGTCTGACAACAACTGCATTTCAGGTGACGAGTAATGGGTACAATTTTCATTTTAACTTTACTCTGCACATTATTTAGACTTTACATCAGACAATCGAGGTTCAAAACTGGCTGATTCTTGAGACATACACATACCCGGTGTGTGTATGCCGATCATCCTGGATAAATAGGTGGCCTGCCTAGGGCTCTTGCACTGGTTCAGCCTCACATTCATAACCTATTCTGGGGACCTCTCTTCTGTGGTGGGTATGGCTGCCCTCCACACCTGCCAGTGGTGCCCTGTGCTCAGCCAGTTCTCTTCCCCAACTCTCAGCCTGGTGGTCACATTTTACCCTATATGTGTGCTCCCAGTCCACAGAAGAACACCATTTCTCTCTCCTTTTGAATGCTGGCCTCCCTATAGTAGACACAGGAGATCACATATGAGAAACAGCTCCAGAACATCTTACATTACAGGCCATCCCAAGCCCTCCCAAAATGGGGTTCATGGCCTACCCTTGTGTAGTTATTAAAGCTCCCAGGTACCTTCAGTTCCAAGGTTTCAAAGTTTTTGATCTGATTCATCTCCCAGGGAAAATAGACTTCCCCATGACTTGGATTTCCTTTGAGATCAAGAAAGTGTGGCTAAAGAGGTGAGAGTGTGTCCTCACGTTTCCTTGGAAGGGAAGATGAATTATTTCATCTTGTCAATCTGTGGACATCAGCATGACAGCTCTGAGATCCCCTTTGGACCATACCTGGGCCCTTGCCAGCTCCACCCTAGGTCCTGGCATGCAGGCTGGGAAGCTCTTCCATGCAGGGAAGAGGCATCTGTTGGATGGAAGGAAGCTGTTGAGGTTCTGAGATAATTTTTGGAGATGAGTGTGGGAGAGCAGGGATGGTATTATGGAAATTCTCTTCTTTCCTGGATACCTTTTGTCTCACTCCAAGATGCTCATCTATTGCTCTGCTATCTATATTCTAGTAGGTCCTGGCTTCCAGAACCCAAAGAAAGTCCCAGACAGAGGTCAATAGGACCAGGACAAGGATGAGGAAGGTGAGGCATCTAGGATGCAAAATTTAAGGAGCTACTCACTTTTTAGGCTGTTCTACTACATGAACCTGAGAGGGAGTGCCTCCTTAAATTTTGCACCCTATGTTCCTTGCTAACTTCACTCTAATGCTAGCCTGGTCAGCAGAGTCTGGCTGCTTCTCTTCTGTTCCCTCAGTGTCATGAACAATCCTCAATATAGAATAATGATTTCATAACTCATCTTTACTTCTGTGAACTCCTTGGGGACTGGAATGGGGCCTTGCTTCTTTGTCTTTACCCGGCTATATCCCTGGACCTGGCAATAATAAATGCTGAGCAAATGAGAAGAATGTACTTAGCAAGGAGAATGGAAGGGAAAATTATGCTAATCTGTCTGGAACAGTATCATGAAACTTAAACTGATAATCTTTAGTAGAACTGGAATAATTCAAACTTTATCTTCAATTTGCTTGTTGGCATTCATTAACTCACTCAGTAATTTTTTTTGTTTATACATTAATTTTACCAACTAATCAACTGACCAATCATCTGTCTAGCCAGCCAGTCAACCAACAACCAATCAACCAACCAACCAACCAGCCATCTGACTCACCCACCAACCAACTAACCAAACAATCAACTGACTGACTAATCGACCAACCAACCAACCCAACCAACCAACTAGCCATCTGACTAAATGACCAGCCAACCAACTAACCAGTTAACTAACCAATCAATCAACCATCCAACCAAACCAAGCAACTCACCCACCCAACTATGATGCCCCATGTTTAAGTCATCTGGAATGTTGCCTTCCTCAGGAAGTCTTTCCTCATCTCGTCCCTATACTTATACTTGGACATGATCCCCTTCTCATATGTCTTATGTGTATGTTACATCCGAGAGAGTGAGAGACAGGCTACGTTGTTTCTCCTGCTGGACTGTCAGCTGCCTGAGTATGGGTTGAGTTGTCTATGACCCTACTTCCTTCAATTTTGTTCAGAATTGTTCCAATAAATAGTAATGGAGGTGAATTATTGGCTTTGCTGGGAGTTGGGTGTCGGGGAGAGTAAAGTCTGAGGTCTTTCCCTCATTCAAGGAATTCATTCATGGAAGAGCAGAATTAGTGATTTAGCAAATAGGAAAAGTTGCCTAAAAATATCAGGCTGTATCTGCCCCAGGGCCAGATAGATGGTGTTAAATGAGATCCATGGCATCTTAGAGGAGAGGAAGGGGCTTCTTGTTGAGGCCGGGCTGAGCTAAGCCTTGAAGGTTAAGTGGGTTTGAATAGCCCCATCAGGGGCCATTCTTATTCTTCAGATCTTATTGCTGTGCTTGGAACATACTCATCACTCTTCTCTACCTTCTTCCAAGCCTGAGATTTTTTTGGGAAAAGTTTGCTGGTTTCCCTAGGGTCTCTCTCATTTCTAAAGACTGAAGCAGCTCTTTTGTTTTTCCTCACCCTTTTTTTTCTAGGGCCTGCGTTGGGTTCTGCTGCCTCTGCAGACATTTTTAGATGATAATGCACTTATGGTGGGTCATGGAGAGAGTGCCTAAGTGCATAGCTCCCCTAAGAATTGGGAAAGGGCATTGATTCAGGGAAAAGAGAGACATCCCTGTTCCTACCCTGAGTCTAACTGATAGACTGGATGCCTTGGGGCCTGAGGTAGAGAGAGCCGAAGTTCGGAGTGGACGGATACCTACCTTCATGATTCTCTGGCTGGTTTTCTCAGATGGTGGCTGTGGGATGAAATTCTGCATGACTTTCAAAGCTGATGTCTCTGCCTTGGAAAGATGGCCTTTGATGCTGAGTTCTGTCAGGGGTATTTTGGGCAGAGTTCTTCAAATCACAAAGATGACCTGCCAATGCGGCTTCCTGTAAAGCTAGATTCCGTGTGTGTGCCTCATTCCAGAAAATTCTACTTTGTTTTCTCTGTTCATTCCACAAGAAGTTACTAAAGCCATGGGATTTCTTTCATTTCCTGTTGAGGCCGGTTTTGCGGTCATAGGTCCCTCAGAAGTGGAGCCTTTTCCCAATAGAGTAAACAGTTTTTGATCTCAATCTAAATACCTGGTATTTAGTTTTATTCAATTCAACAAAGCATTTATAGAGTGCCTCTTGCTTGCTTGAATGGTGTTGGGGAGAGAGATGCTGAAGATGAAGTTCTTGCCCCCAAGAGGCTGAGACATCCCTACACGTGTATACTACGGGATTAAAAAGAAAAAAGACAAACGTGACAAGGGGACCTGGCAGAGTGCCATAGAGATGGAGTCTATCATTTCCGCCGTTGATATTTATTGCGTACTCACTGTCTGATAGGCCCTGTTGTAGGAGCTTTAGACATAGTACCTCATTTAATCCTGATGACAACACCTGAAGCGTTATTGGATCCTTTATAGGTGGAGAAACTGACATACAGAATGACCAGCTGGTCTAAGTTCATGTAGGCCATCTGCCTCTAGGGGCCCTAGTCCTAAGCATTATCCTTGGCCGCTGTTGGGGGAAGAGGACTGCTGAGGAGCTGGCATTATCAAGGACTTAGCAGTTTGATTTGATAATCCAGGGAGTGAAAGAATCCCAAGCCAAGGGACTGGTGTGAGCAATGGCAAATGGGCAGGCAAATTGATGTAGCTGGAATGCAGGGAATGTGTGAGGGCCAGGAGGAGAGGGACTCAAGGCCCAAACAGGTGCCTTGAGAGCCAAACTTTCTTCTCTGGGCAATAGAGAGGGATGGAAAGTTCTCTTGCATTTTTGGTTATGTGGTTGTTTTTTAACCAGGTGAAGCTATGCTTTAGGAAGATTAGTCCAGGACTGAGCAAGGTGACTGGCAGCATCCCTGGCCTAGGAGGCAGTGGGCTCTGGCCTGACTGTGCCAGAGGGGCGAGGAGCCGGGGGTCTGAGGAGGAAGATCCACAGGACATGGCGTGCAAGGAGGGCTGGGGACTGCAGGGCTAGGGGACTGGAGGCCGGGGAGGCTGGGCATGCAGTTAGCAAGGATGGGGCCACATGAAGGGAGAGGTCCTGGCTGGGTCAGGAAGCAGATGAACAGTCTGTTTCTGGACACATCCCATGGAGCGCTGGTTTCCACAGTCGAGAGTGGGGCAGAAATGCAGGCCCCAGGGAATGTGCGCTGAGAGGTTGGGAGGAAGGGCATTCGGGAGGGGCTGGCATGGACCAAAAGCTGAAGACCTTGGAGGGGTGGACATTGCCAAGAGGGGCTGGAAAGGCACCAAGGTCCTGCAGTGAGAGACCCATGTGTGTGGTATGGGGTGGGGCAAGGGAAGGGAGTGGTCAGAGCAGAAGGAGGACTGGGGAGCCCAGCCCCACCCAGGTGAGGGAGGAGACCGTCTCTAGGAGGCAGGAGGGTGGCAGCTTTGGACCCTTAGGAGAGGCCGGGAAGGTGACTGGGCCTGGTGAGGGGGCTTCCCCCGGTGGCTTTGGAGAGAGCACCCTGCATAGAGTGCTCGGGGCAGAAGGTCGACTGTAATGTGTCGAGGAGTAAGTGGAAGGGGTGAGGACACACGTGGAGCATGGAGCCTTTTGAAAGAAATTTAGAGGTGAAGGGTAAATAGGACAGGGTGGCAGCTTAGGAGGGTAGAGTGTTAAGCAATAGGGTTCTTTTTTTCAGGATGCCCAAGATGCGTGCATGTCTGCAAGCCAAGGGCTGGGTGCCAGTGGCAGAGAGGAAGAATTCATCATTCATGGAGCCTTGCTGGTGGGGGGCAGGGTGTGCTTGGGTGGGGCCCCGGGAGGGTGGGCAGCTCCAACAATAACCAGAATCATTTTCTGCCATACTCCATGACGAGAACTGATGTCTGTAATGATGGGCCTGGGGCATTACAAGTTCCCAGTGTGCCTTTTAAATCTCCAGTGAAAGAGTCAATTCTGCTCAGCAGAGTTTGTGAGTAACTTGAAATTTATTCCAATTAAGCAAAGCTTTGTTAAGTTACTGAGAACTGCTATTTGGGAAACATTGCATTTTATTGTATTCTGAGACTTTGAAACTTGGCTCACCATCTTTCACATATTTAGTAACTCTTAGCATGGTGAGGTTGAAAGTGCCTCAGATTTAGAATTGAACAGATTTGGGTTCAAATCCCAGCTCTGCCATATACTAACAGGGTGACCTTGAGCAAAAAAAATTTTTAACCTCTTTGCAGCTTAGTTTCTTCATCTAAAACATGGGATGATAATACTACCTTTATAGGGTTGTTATGAGGAATAAATAATATATATAAAATATTTGGTCTACAATGGTTACTTTAATAAATATTAGCTATTCTCTTCTGCTATTTGGTTAGTCAAAACACCTGTTTTTTAAAAAATAGATGGATATATTCCTGAATACATAGGAATTTTGTGAGATGGATGGGAAGTCAGGTTGGAGTCAGATTATGGAAGATTGTGACAGAGAGAAATGTTCAAGTTCATTGTAAGGGCCGTGGCCAAGGGAAGTGAAGAGAGAGTGTGCCCTGAGTTGCTGGGCTCGTCTGACCCTGGGCAAGTCTTTCCCGTGGAGCCAGGCGTGTAGTAGGCCCTCAGGACATCTGTGGACTGAATGAATTTCAAGCATTCAATGTGAAGCATTTCCTCCTTTTTGCAGGAGTCTGGGTCCATTTGAAAGCTCAGTGCTTGATGCAGATGTGCCCTCTCACCCTCTTCTCTTCCAGAAGTTCTTTCCAGGCCAGGCCTGGACAGTGGGCTGGCACAATGGGCTGCCCTTCCATGGGCCCATGTGGCTGTGTCCTCCATCTCACTACTTTGGCCTTGGGTCCAGGGTTTTATTGGATTCTGTGAAGGGTAAAGACAAATGGGAAGTCTAAGAGAAGAGGATGGCATTCCTATAAGTGATGATGTTGCCTCCTTTGTTCCCAGTGTCACTTTGTTCAGCCTTTCTCCCTTTGAATAAAATTTCTATTGAATGAGAAGAAAAGAAAAGCAAGCAAACTGAAAAAGTCACAGGTAGAAACCAAGACCAAGTACTCTGCCACCTTCTGAGGACTGTAGGCTGTTATGTAAGGCTAAGAGCCAAGTTTATCATTTCATGTCCACCTCCTGACAGAGCAATGACACGTTGAGTGATCATGGTCCAGAGGCTGCTATAGGAAGGGCTTATCAACTTATAAGGGCATTTCGACAGCTGTGAAGGAGCAACCCTGGAGCTGCTTAGGAAATTCATTCACACCACAGACTTGTACCACCCAGTGTCTCCCCAACTCCCCCCTCAGCTCCCTAACAATCTCAAGTCACTTTCTAGGCTAGATGTGAATGATCAGATATCCTTAAATTCAATACACTCCTAGGAATGTATTAAAGGAAGAAAAGAGAAGTTAGTTGAAAGTATCCATTTTAGATCAAAAACAAAAGCATATCTGGCCTACTTAATATTTAATAAAGATATTACAACTGATTTTTTTTTTTTTTAAGAAAATAACTCCAAAAGGGCACATGTACCAGATGTGAGGATCTGGGAGAGTTTAGACAAAGATCCTGGTTTTAAAAAGTGTTGTCATACAAATAAACCCCATATGGATTAGGCAGGATAACATCCTTGTTCTTAGGAGATGCAGGCTGAAGTATTTAGGGGTGGTGTGTCATGTTTACAACTTGCTTTCAAATGGTTCAGCAAAAAGAAAAAAAAGTGTGTGTGTGTGTGTGTGTGTGTGTGTGTGTATGACAAAGAAAACAAGGCAAATGGTAACAATTTGTCACTATAAGTGAAGGGTGTACACTGGTGTGCATTCTATTCTTTCAATTTTCCTATTGGTTTAACATTTTCAAAATAGAAAGGGAAAGTGAAAGCACACAGAATGGATAGGAAAAATGAATAGAATCCATCTCTTATCTCTGGGTAAGGATCATAAAGAAGTATAACCAGATCACAGTGTGTCCTTAAATGCTAGACTGGGTAAGGTGATTGTGCGAAACACAAGCCTAGCCCAAGAAGTGCCTAGGGAATACCCCAACATGGTCCATGAATTCCTTGTTATATATGGGCATCCTTAAGCCCTTTGAACTGCAGGGACCAGTGGTTATAGAAACAACAGCTTGCACTTATTTTCCAGATGCATAGAAAACAGGCTCTTTCCATGTTATCCTGGTGGGTGCTGGGAAGCTGATTGCGCCGTCCTTTACCATCATCTTCCCTTCCACCCTGCCAGGACTGGAATCTTCTCCGAACCTTCTGGTTGTTCTTTTGAAGCCCCTGATCCTTTGGTTACACCCACAGTCATGAGGCTCAACATGACATTTCCAACAGGAGACTGCCTGACGTGGGTCCAGCTGTTTCCGATGGTTTTATATTTGTTCTGGAAAAAGCTCTAGATACCTTTGGTCAGAGCTCTTCCTGTCTACTGTATCACTGGGGCAGTTTCTCGCCCACGTGATCCAGAAGGGGCTGCAGTCTGTAGGTCCCTGCACATCTGCCCCACCGGGGACGGAGATGATGGCAGGAGGGTGCAGCCTGGAAAAACAAGGACTCAAGGGGATTTTGGAGGGAGTATTCTTTCAGCCTCATGTCTGTGTTAGATTCAGATCCCTAAAAACCAGAGAAACCAGAGTCTTGCCAAAGGGCTTCATTCTGTCTCTGTAGAAGTTTCACTATTAAGGAGAAAAGGGATTGTACTGCTTTGATATTTTTTCCCCACTCTTAAAAACTCGGGTGAAATATCGTTACTTCTTAAGGATCTGGGGAGGGAAACTTGCCCTGTGTTAAAATTTTAAATCCCCATATCCTGACTTCTGTGTGAGGTGGGCGTTGAGCTCACATGGTTTGGAGCACATGAAAAGTTTCAGCCCAGATTTTCCACCCTTGAGTGGCTGGATTCTCAGTCACAACGCAGCTCCTCAGTGAATGCCTCCACCTACTGGGCTTCCCACCCACAAGGCACCAGTGCTGAATGGGAGCCCTCATTAGAGGCAGGCGGTGGTAACCCCAGGGGAGCAGGGAGGGATGGGACCCATAGTCTGGTACCCAGGGACCCTCACAACCTATTTCCAGGGAAAATGCCTGCCAGGAGAGGCACAGGGGCTGCCTGGCTAGCTCAGGAACACAGCTAATTTTACCCCAGGGCACGCTTGTCCTGATTTGGGCTGGCTCACTCATGGAAATTCCACAGCTCTCTGGTTTTATGTGTATGAGTGGTGTAATGCTCAAAGTTTGCAAAGCTAACTTGGTTTAAAGCAATGTGCTTTTTTCCTCTTTCTTCTAAGAAATGCCCAGAAAACAGTCATTCCTCTGTGCTTTTGGAGTAGGTCAAAATTTCCTGGAGATTTCTTTGTCGTGATGGGACAGTGTGGGGTAGAAGGAAGCATAGCTTTAAAAGCCAGTCTTGACTTGGCCTTTCTCGTCCAAACTAGGGCAGGACAGAGAATGACAGGGTCTCTGCATCCAAGGAAATAGTGGGTCATCCATTTGGTGCAATGAGTCATAGATGCTGAAGATTCAGGGGTCAGTAAAAGAAATTAATTAAAAAAAATCACTGGAGGACTAACCTTGGGTTCAGAGGCAGATCCAGATGTTGTGGGCCTGAAACTTATATGATGCCTCTTTAAGAGAAAGCATATAAAAGTATTTCATTTTTGCAAGTTTTCTGAAAATACAAGATCCATGTGAATGCATTTCTAGGGCCTCTTGGAAGGGACGGTCCCTGAAGCTTAAGCTCCATTAACTTCATGGTAAATCAGACACTAGGTTATTATTATTATTTTTGTTGCCTAAGTAAGGATATTAAAACAATTTTGTGAAATTTCAAAAGATTGAGATAAATACAATATTGAAATAAAAGGCCAATCTTTAAAATAAACAAATTAAGCTTTGCTAAACATTTCACCATGTTGTTTTTTGTTTTCCTCATGTCACCACGGACCTGTGTGTCAAGGACTAATTTGTGCTGGACAAGTGACAATATCTGAGCCTCATTGTCCTCATTTGTAAATGTAGGGCTAAAAAGTCCTTATGCTGCTTTCTACATTGGACTTTTGCAAGAATTTAATTTTGGGGAAGTAGAAGATGCTGCCCAGATAAATAATTATTATTGTAAGGACAAAACCGTGGAACATTTAGAACTCTTAGAGCATCACAGAAAGGGAAATCAAAACCCAGGGAAGGTGAATATTTGCCCAAGGCCTCTTGTAGAAAGGCATAAGCTCCAAAAATGAGTGTTAAGTATAAGCCTCCTTACCTTTTTAAAAGTAAACGAACCCACATTTCTTTCTTTTCAAATGGCTATGAAGTTAGACTTGGACGGAGACAGTGCTGTTTCAGACTTGCTGCTTGTGGCTCTTTTATGAACGCTTACGTAGGGGAATATTTTATGAGTTCAAAATGAAAATATTTTATCCTAGAAGTTGTTTTAAGCCACCTTTAGTATATTTAACCAAACAGAGCCTAAGTGGATTTAATATTTGATGGGACTTGGAGAAAGTCGACCTCTCTCACTTGTGTGGCGCACCTTCCTGGGCTTGTTTATTGGCTTTCATTAGGACAGTAACGGGCAGGATTGGTGCCCCAAAGTGGCATCTCCCAGCAGCTAAGTAAACATCTCCATGCAGCTTTCCAATCCACTGTGGAAACTGGTGGCAACTCTTTTAGGCAGCCTGTCAGAACCTTCCCTTTTACAACCCAAAGATGACTTTAGACTCCCTGAGGCTGTCAAGGCAATCCTTTCCATTCTGGGCTCTCACACCAGCCTCTGGGAGGCAGGGCTGGGACCTTTGCCTCTGGTAGAGCCATCCCCTTGGGTCCTCAATCCACTGGGAGGGAGACCGGGCTGGCAGGGATCCCTAATCAGAGGCAGCCTTAGTGACCCTGCCTGCTAGGTGTGCTCGTTTGGGTCCTGCTTGCACCTGGGACGTCATTGTGTGGGCCAGGCGCCATATCACATCTTGAGCACTGGCCCTGGTCACTCAGCTCATCTAGCATCTTGTGGTGGGTAGATTTGGTCTACTAGTGAGTGCAGGGTGGAGGTGAGACCAAGATGAAGGGAGATCATGGGTGAGCAGCATTTTGCTTGGTGAACTACATATCTGAGGTGAAAGTGGTTGCTCAGTGAATTTGGCCATGTTGCAGAGACCTGCTTGGTAGAGATCACTCTTGCCTCAAGAAGATATTTTTCTTTTTTTAGAGTAACATTATCTCTACCCATCCTTTCATTGCCTGGAGAGCAACACCTGCTTTTTGGCACCAGTCACCTTTTGGAGCTGAGCTCAGCCATGCCCAGGGAACGTCAACCTGAGAGGGCAGGGGGAGATATGAACTGGGAGGGCCACAAAGCCCTGCTGGTGTGTGTCCCCCTGAGGGAAAGGCAATCTGTCCTAATGGGTTTTGAGTCTTAAGAAAGTGCAGTCAGTTCCTCCACTATCCAACATGAGATAGATGAAAATCAATAGAGATGAGAGTCTGGAGCCTCAAATTCCATTTATGCCTTTGCCTACTCTCCGGGAAAGCTCTGTCCCCAACTGCCACCCATAGGGCTGCAGGATTAGACTACATGGTCTGGATTAAACTTTTCAGTCCTTCTAGCTGGATGAGCCATATCTAGGTGAACTCTGAGTACTCTTTAGCTTCCAGAGGGAACCTCAGTTTAATACCAGTTGTATGCCAAAGTCTTATGTCAGATGGAAAAATGGGAAAATAACCTGAGGGAAGGTCACATCTAGTACAGTTTTGTTTTGCAAACTTTGTGCCCTTGAAACTTCAGAGGCTGAAACCAGAGTAAACTTTTTTGTTCCTGGAATGTTCCAGAATCCAGCCTGACTGAGGGAATAGATATACAGGAAGGAGAAATGTTAGACTTGATTTAGGATCTTGTTCTGGCTCTGCATACGTCTTGTCAAAGGAGTGTGCCAAGACCTGTCCAGAGGGACACATACGGAAAGAGAGTTAAGCTGAGAAATCATCACCTCCAAAGAACAATGGCTCAAGAGGCTGGAGTACAGCATGTGTTCTCTCCAGCCACACAGCCTGGGCCCGATGGCTTCTCCAGGAGGATGCAGGGCCATCAGTGCCCCGCCATCTGTCCTCACTGGGTGATCCCTATCTTTGTCCAATCTTCGTCATCAAGGACCTGGATGAGAGAGACTTGGGTAAGCAGCCCAATTCCCAATTAAGGGTTTCACTGGTTTCAGGAAGATAATTTGTTTGGGTTGAATTGTTAAGACAGATTGTTTTCACAGTATTCCAAGTAGAGAGCTTTCTCACAGGAAATGTTATCCCAGCAATTCTAGTCAGGTTTTCCACATCCTTAAGAGGAAAGAAAAGACACAAAGAGGAAAAAAAATACTCCTTTTGTATGTTAAAGGTCAACCATTTGAGAACTGGCAACTGCAGGGTATAAAACTGAGATCTGCTAAAGTTGCTACACATTGTGATGGTTAGTGCACATGATGACTTCTTGATAACCCAACCCTTCATGAGACCGCATGTTCTTTATAGCTTAATTTTAAAAACTCCTGTTGATCTGGTGGCCAAGGGAGGTGGAGGAAGCCCCTGCAGAGGCTTGGACACCTCCTGTCCAACTGAGCACTGGGGAGGTAAAGACACAGGAGGAACTCCCTTCCTCTCCCCAGAGCTCGGTTACCTTGTCTGTAACAACAAAGGTTATGCCGGGCCACGTCTAAACACCGTCCAAGTCTAACCACAATTCTGCACCACGTCTTTTCAAGGGGAGCTTGGCTGAGGCTCTGTAGGAAGCCAAAGAGGAGCAGAGAGTAGGAAAGTGAAAAGAAAAAATGTTTTCTTCTATGGAAAGCTTAGGGATTTTTTTTTTTTTTTTAGCATTTTCATGGTTTTTTTTGTTTTTAAATTTTTTTTTAAAAGTCTTTTTATATCAGCTTATCCTCAAGGATCTGACTCACAAAGGCTTACTGCTTCTCTAGCCAGTTCAGTCTTTAGTGAGAGCCACTGAAGTGCAAAGGGCTGTGCAGAGTCACTGCTGGAAAAGCAGAGATTCAAATATATGTATATTAAGTAAAGAAAAACCTTTCCCCTTCCTTGGACTTGCTAAGAGTTTTTTTTCTTTTTTAGAAACATATATCAGTACTTATTTTTATCAAGTGCCTTTTACACATCTATTTAGATTATTTTACATTTTTTTATCTCTAACTTGTTGATGTGAATGACACTATCAGATTTCCTACTTTAAAAATATTCTTGCATTTTTACTTGGTCATAATTTTCCTAAAACTCATGGTTAATGCAGTTATCTATTTCATATTTTTGCATTTTATATTTGTAAGTGTTAGGTTTTTGGAATTAAGGTTATGCTAGCCTCATTAATTGTTGTCATCATCTTAGCTAACACATAGCAATTACTGTGTGTAGGGTACTATTCCCAGTAATTGATATATTAACTCTTTTAATTCTTACAACATTCTTTTGAGGGAGGACTGTCATCAACTCCATTTCATAGATGAAGAATCTGAAGCACAAAGAAGCTGGAAACTTGCCTCCCCTGTACACAGTTTTATTGGTGCCCTGGGATTCATAGGCAGGATGGGTGGTTCCAGAGTCTGTGTGCACTGTATTTGAGAATGTAAACTGGGGAGATTTTCCTATATTTGGTGGAACACGTCAGTAAAACTATTTGTGTATATGTGTATGTTGGGGTGGGAAATGGGGGTGCATTTTAAACTAATGATTTTTAAAAATGGTAATAGATACTTTCAGTGTTTCTGTTCATTCTTGAGTCAATTTTATGACTTTTCTAGAAAATGATCCAGTCTGTCGGTTCATATTCTTTTTTTCTTACTGAAAAAATTATTTTTATAATGTTTAGTTTTATCCTTCCTTTTTTCACTCTTAGTATTGTTTATTCATACTTTATCAATTTTGCCAAAGCTTTGCCTTTTTATTAATCTTTTCAAAGAACCAGTTTTGAGGATTGTTGAATCTATTTACTGTTTTTAATTTCAATAATTTTTTAATCTTCCATTTATTCTCCCTCCTCCTTACTTTCTGTTGGTTTACTTTGCTGTTCTCTTTTGCAGTTGGATGCTTAGCTCTTTGCTTGCCATTGTTCCGCAATAATAGGTGCCTTTATGCTATACATTTCCTTCTATGTACCACTTTAACTAAAGTTGTTGTTAACAACTTTAAAATATTTTCTAATTTCTATAATTATTTCTTTAAAATTTACTAATACACGGGTTGTTAGAGTGTAAGAAGCTATCTCTCTTTTTTTTTTATTTCAGCATATTATGGGGGTACAGATGTTTAGGTTATGTATGTTGCCCTTGCCCCTCCCCCAGCAGCTATCTCTTTATCATTGAATTCTTTAATTTATTTCTTAGTGATCAAAAACATAGTTTGGAATCTTTTAAGACATTATTTGTGACCGGCTGTTTCATCAATTCTTACAAATATGCCATGTGTGCTTGACAAAAATATATATTATTTAACGGTTGTTTTGGATCACGCATGTTATTTTGATCTTCAAATCTTCTTTATTCTTATTGATGTTTTTTTCTGCTTGGTCTATTGGTTGCTGAGAGAGGTGTGTTAAAATTCTCTTGTTATGCTCATGCATTGAATAATTTCTCCTTATAGTTCTGTCAAAGTTTTGGTGATATATTTTGAAACTCTGCTGTTAGGGACATAGAGAGATTCATGATGGCTAAATTTTCCTGTTGAATTTTTCCTTTTGTTATTCCATAATAAGTAGGTTTATCACTAATAATGCTTTTTATTAAAAAGTCTATTTTTATCTGATAGTATTTAGCTATGTCAGCTTTTAAATGGCAGGTTTGTAAGTGGTATATTTTTCCCATGTTTTACTGTTAAGATTTTGTGTTACATGTCTCTTCAAACAATATATAGCTAATTTAAAAAATTCAATCTTTGGCTGGGCGTGGTGGCTCACACCTGTAATCCTAGCACTCTGGGAGGCCAAGGTGGGTGGATTGCTCAAGGTCAGGAGTTCGAGACCAGCCTGAGCAAGAGTGAGACCCCATCTCTACTAAAAATAGAAAGAAATTATCTGGACAACTAAAAATATATATATATATAGAAAAAATTAGCCGGGCATGGTGGCGCATGCTTGTAGTCCCAGCTACTCGGGAGGCTGAGGCAGGAGGATCGCTTGAGCCCAGGAGTTTGAGGTTGCTGTGAGCTAGGCTGACGCCACGGCACTCTAGCCAGGGCAACAGAGCCAGAC
>CAUYSK010123411.1:0-24389 GCA_963575035.1 Avahi laniger
AAATATTGTTCATTCTACCTAACTATATTTTTGCCCCCATTAATCATCCCCACTTTATTCCCCATCCCCCTTCGCAGCCTCTGGAAACCATTATTCTCCTGTCTCCGTAAGAACAATCGTTTTCAACAGTTAGCTCCCACATATGACTGAGAACATGTAAGAGTTGTCTTTCTGTGGTTGCTTTATTTCACTTAACATAATATTCTCCAGTTCCATCTATGTTGTTGCAAATGGCAGGATTTTATTCTTTTCGTACCTATATAATATTCCATTGTGTATATGTGCCACAGTTTCTTTATCCATTCGTGCATTGATGGACACGTAGGTTGATTCCAAATCTCGGCTATTGTGAGTAGTGCTGCAGTAAAGATGGGAGTGCAGATATCTTTTGATATACAGAATTCCCCTCTTTTGGATATATACCCAGAAATGGGATTGCTGGGTCATATGGTAGTTGTATTTTTAGTTTTTTGAGGAACCTCCATACTGTTCTCCATAGTGGTTGCACTAATTTACATGCCCACCAACAGCGTGCAACTGTTCTCTTTTCTCCACATTCTCGTCAGCATTCCTTATTGCCTGTCTTTTTGATAAAAGCCATTTTAACTAGGGTGAGATGATATCTTATTGTAGTTTTGATTTGCAATTCTTTGACTGATGTTGAGCATTTTTTCATATGCCTGTTGCCCATTTGTATGTCTTCTTTTGAGAAATGTTTATTCAAATTGTTTGTCCATTTTTAATGGGATTATTTCATTTTTTTTTTGTTAGTAAGTTGTTAGAGCTCCTTTTATATTCCAGTTATCAATCCCTTGTCAGTTGGGTAGTTTCTCCCATTCTGGTTGTCTCTGCACCTTGTTGATTGTTTCCTTTGCTGTGCAGAAGCTTTTTAGCTTGATGTGATCCCGTTTGTCCAATTTTGCTTTGGTTGCCTGTGCTTTGGGAGTATTGCTCAAGAAGTTCTTGCCCAGACCAGTGTCCTGAAGTGTTTCCCTGATGTTTTCTTTTAGTAGTTTTATGATTTCAGGTCTTAGATTTAAGTCTTTAATCCATTTTGATTTGATTTTTGTATATGGGGAGAGTAAGAGTCTAATTTCATTCTTCGTCATGTGGATATCCAGTCTTAATTTTTTCACTGACCCACTGGTCATTCAGGAGCATATTGTTTTGTCCCCATGTGTTTGTATAGTTTTCAGTGTTCCTGCTGTTACTGATTGCTAGTTTTACTCCATTGTAGTCAGATTAAATACTTGGTATGATTTCAGTTTTCTTTGAATTTTTTGAGACTAGTTTTGTGGCCTAACATATGGTCTGTCCTTGAGAATGATCTGTGAGCTCAGGAGAAGAATGTGAATTCTGCAGCTGTTGGATGAAACATTCTATTAGGTCCATTTGGTCGATAGTGCAGATTAAGTCCAATGTCTGTTGATTTTCTGTCTGGATGATCTGTCCAATGCTGAAAGTGGAGTGTTGAGTTCTCAGATGATTATTGTATTGGAATCTGTCTTTCTCTTTAGCTCTGATAATATTTCCTTTGTATATCTGGGTGCTCTAGTGTTGAGTGCATATGTATTTAGAATTTTTATATCCTCTTGCTGGATTGACCCCTTTATCACCATATAATGACCTTCTTTGTCTCTTTTTACAGTTTTTGTCTTAAAATATATTTTATCTGATGGAAGTATAGCTATTCTTGCTCTTTTGGTTTCCATTGGAAATAGAATATCTCTTTCCATCTTTTTATTTTCAGTCTATATGTGTATATAGGTGAAGTTGGTTTCTTGTAGACAACATATAGTTGGCTCTTGTTTTTTTATCCATTCAGCTACTCTGTCTTTTGATTGTAGAGTTTAGTGCATTCACATTTAGCGATAGGTAAGGACTTACTGCTCCCATGTTGTTGTTTGATTTCTGGTTGTATCTGTTGTAGGTTTTTCGATTTGAGGTTGCCATGAGTCTTGTAAGAAGACTCATTTTATAACCAATTATTTTAAACAATGACAACTCTGCTTACAAACGAACAAATATAATAAATAGACAAGCAAAGAGAAATCTAACAAATTCTACCCTTTAACTCTATCCTCCTACCCCCACTTTTTAACTTCTTGTTGTTTTCCATCTATATCTTTTAATACTATCTATCTCTCAAAAAGTTGTTATTTTTGATAGGTTTGTCTTTTAGTCTTCCTACTCAAGATATAAGTGGTTTATACACAGTAGTTACGGCAATAGATTATTCTGTATTTGTGTCCTTACTGTTAACCAGTGAGGTGTATACCTTCAGATGATTTCTTATTTTTCATTACTGCCTTTTCTTTCAGATTGAAGAACTCCTTTTAGCTTTTCTTATAGGACAGGTCTGGTGTTGATGAAATCCCTCAGCTTTTGTTTGTCTCGGAGAGTCTTTATTTCTTCTTCATGTTTGAAGGATATTTTTCCAGAATATAATATTCTAGGGTTAAGGTTTTTTTCCTTCAGCACTTTGAATATGTCTCTCCTGGCCTATAAGGTTTCCTCTGAGAAGTCTGCTGCCAGACTTTGTATGTAAGTTTTTTCTTTTTTGTAGCTCTTAGGACCTTTTCTTTATCTGTGACCTTTCAGAGCTTGAATATTAAATGCCTCGAGGTAGTCTTGTTTGAGTTAAATCTGCTTATTTTTCTGTGACCTTCTTGTACCTGAATATTGATATCTTTAGGTTTGGAAAGTTCTCTGTTATTATTTCTTGGAATAAACTTTCTACCCTTGTCTCTGTCTCTCTCTACCTTGTTTTAAGGCCAATAACTCTGATATTTGCCCTTTGAGACTATTTTCTAGATCTTGTAGGTGTGCTTCATTCCTTTTTATTTTTTCTCTTCTGACTGTGTATTTTCAAATATTCTGTCTTCAAGCTCACTAATTCTTTATTCTGCTTGGTCAGTTCTGCTGTTGAGAGATGATGATGCATTCTTCAGTTTGTCAATTGAATTCTTCAGCTGCAGAATTACTGCTTCATTTTTAAAAAATTATTTCAATTTGTTGAATTTCTCTGATAGGCTTCTGAATTACTTCTCTGTGTTGTCTTGAAGTTCGCTGAGCTTCCTCAGGACAGCTATTTTGAATTTTTTGTCTGAATGGTCACATATCTCCATCAGTCTGGGTTTGGTCACTGGTACCTTACTTAGTTCATTTGGTGAGGTTATGTTTTCCTGGATGTTCTTGATGCTTATGGATGTTTGTCAATGCCTGGGCCTTGATGAGTTAGGTATTTATTTTGAACTTTGCAGTCTGGGCTTCTTTGAAACTTTCCTTCCTGAAAAAGCTTCCCATATACTCAAAGGGAATTGAATGTTGTGATCTCAGTCTTTGGTCATTGCAGCTGTATCAGCACTAGGGTTGCCCCAAGCCCAGTAATGCTGTGACTCTTGCAGGCCCTTGGTGGTACCACCTTGGTGAGCTTGAATAAGATACAAGAAAATTCCCTGGATTACCAGGCAAAGTCTTTCACTATCTTCCCTTACTCTCTGTGCTGGGCTGCTGGAGTTGGGGGAGGAGTGATATGGTCACTCCCTGGCACCAGGGCCAGATCACACCCAAAGCCCAGTGTCCTCAAAGCCTATGGGGACTCTTCTCTGGCTACCTCTGATGTTTATTCAAAGCCCAAGTGCTCTTTAGTCAGTAGGTGGTGAGTCCTGCCAGGACTGGGTCCTTCCTTTCAGGGCAGCATGTTTCGTTTTGGCCCAGGGTGGGTCAAGAAATGCCATCTGGGAACTAAGGCCTGGACTCAGTGGCTTTAGGAGTCTACTTGGTACTTTATTTTACTGTGGCTGAGCTGTACCCAAGCTGCAAAACAAAGTCTTCTGACCTCTACCCTTCCCTTTCCCCAAGTGGGAGAAGATTCTTCCTGAGCTGCACTGTCTATATTTGAGGGAAGGGCACAAGCAATTGCTTTGGCCACCACTGGTGTCTGGCTGGTGTCTCGCTGGGTCACATGAACCCCAAATCCTCTGGTTCCGAGCCAGCACAGCCACAGGAATTGCCCAAGGACTGCAACCTTTGTGGCCAGCTGCCTTACAAATTTATTCCAGACCACTTTTTGTCAGCTGGCGGTTGGGGCTAGCTGGGTCTGAGGATCTTAAGTTTTGGGGTTGAAGGATTTCCATCTGGCCAGGCTGGTCAAAATTTTCCCTCTGTGGGCACTGGCAGATTCTGCCCTGTGCCGTGTTCCCCTGTGCCAGGATGGCCCTGAGCTTTAATGCCATGTCCCACAATCACTTCACTCTCCCTCCCCTGGGCACACAGGTTCTCTCTCCAGTTGGTGCACTGGAGTGGCGCTGCCAGAGGATGGGGAAGGGGTGGCGTAGGCAGCACAAGACTGTCTTTTCTGCCCTCCTCAGTGCCTCTTTCCTTGATACAATGTTAAAACCAAGCAGTAGGATCGTTCACCTGACTTTTGGTTCTTCTGAAGGTGCTTGCTTGTATGGATAGTTGTTGAATTAGGTGTTTGTGCAGAGGGATGATTGCTGGGGGTTTCTATTCAGCCATCTTGTTCCATCCTGTCCCCAGTTCTGGGTTTTGACTTTGCCTGCTTTATGAGTCTGGTGAGAGGCAGAGTCTTTCTCTTGTTCAGGTTTCCAGCCTCCCTTGCAGCTACTGTATAGGCATGTGATGTGGGCTTCACCAATCATATGCATCTGCCCCAGACTTTAGATCTCTTGCTAGTTTTGCAGACACAGGGTTGGAGGAAAAGCCATTTTGGCAGTGGCTATCAATATACAGTTGACAAAGGCACCAATGGAAGTGGAGGGGCCTCATTGTCTTAACTGGCCTGGTTTCTGAACTCAGTTATGTGGCTCAGGGGTTGGCAAATTTCTCCTGTAAAGGGCCAGGGAGTAGACATTTTAGGCTCTACAGGCCATAGAGTATATGTTTGAACTACCCAACTCAGCCATTTTAGTGTGAAAGTAGCCATAGATAATACATAAACAAATGTGCATGGCTGTGTTCCAATAAAACTTTACTCACAAGAACAGGCAGTGGGCTGGATTTGGCTGTAATTTGCCAATTCCTGTGGTTTTGGGAGCTGAGCTACCTAATACTTTCAACAAATTCATTTTCTTAGATCAGGTAGACTTAGTTTACTTTGATTGCCACTAGGATAATCATTCCTACTTCCAGACTTCATAGTCTAACTTAATGACCCTAAAATCCTATATGCTCTATAAAGACACAAATAGGGGCTACTCCGTGCAGAGAAGACAGCTCTTTTGGCTGAGATGTGGCTCATTCCTGATTCTGTGCGGTAGATCATCAACTCTTAATGGAACTTACCTTCTCTGCCCAAAATTGCTATAATTCCAAATCCAAAAATGCTTCCATTTAAAATTTTTTTCTCTCTGAGGGGTCCTATGTAACCCAGACCCAGCGTCTCACAGTGGTACATTCTGTATGATTGTAAAATATCAAAACGAAGAAATTGACATTGTCACATTCACAGACTTTATTCAGATCTTACCAGTTTTATGTGCACTCAGCTCTGTGTGTGTGTGTGTGTGTGTGTGTGTGTAGTTTTATGGAGTTTATTATATGTGTAGATGTGTATAACCACCACAAAATCAAGATACAGGACAGTTCTATCACCACAAAGATCCCATGTGCTAGCTCCTAATAGCCACCAGGCCTCCATCCCTAACTTCCAGCAATCACTAATCTGCTATCACTTCGAGAGTGTTACAGAAATGAAATCATACACTACATAACCTTTTGGTACTGGTGTTCTTCACTCAGTGTAATTCCCTTGACCCGTCCAAGGTGTCTGTTCGTTTTTATTGCTGAGCACTAATCCATGGTATGGATGTAGCTGTTTGTTTAACTACTCATCTGTTCAAGGACATCTTGTCTTTTCCTAGTTTTCCTAATTTGGGGCCATTACAAATAAAACTGCCGGTGAACATTTTTGTGCAGAATTTTTGAATGAACCTAACTTTTCATTTCTTTGAGATAAATGCTTATTTACTCGGTCATAAAGTAAATACATGTTTAGTTTTATAGGAAATTACCAAACTTTACTCCTTAACTAGGCACATGACAACCTGAATTGGCAGTGTTTGAACAGCTCTTGCTATCCTTCATTTTAGCCTCTTTTACACTATTATCTGGACTAATTTTCTCAAAATGGTAATGCAGTTCTCCTACATGGCATGTATTATACTAAACACCATACACATACTATGTAATTTAAGCCTCATGAGAACTCCCCAGAGAAGGGTCAATACCGTTATTTCTATAGAGAAGGAAACTGAGTCACTGAGTGTGTAATTAACTTGTTCAAGTTCATCCAGCTCATTAATAGTTAATAATTCATACTGACTTTGAAGCTAGAATTGTTAACTGCGTCACTAGGCTACCTTTCTGAAACACCACTGAATGTTTGATGCACTGGATGCCTTGAGATTTTCCCTTATAAAGTGCTCTTATTCTGATCGTGCCCTTCGAGGCCCACCTGTCCATCTGCTCATATCCCCTTGTACCCATCACAAATTCTCTGCCATTTTGGATTTCATTTTTATCTCTTGCTTTTGATATGTTCGAAGCTCAAGATACTCTATAACTTTCACAGTAAGTCAAGGTTTAATGCTTGACGAAACTGGTCCTATGCATGGTCACCTGAGAATATCGTAACAGTGAAATTCATAAAGGAAACTGTTGCAGAGTATAGTGGACCACACTGGGGATGGAAACTTTCTGAGATTAAATTAACATAGATTTATAAACATAGTTGTAGATGTGTTACCCATACAATCTTTGTTTCATGAGCAAGATCTCATAACTGAATCTCAGCTTACGTGATAGTACATAACTGCTGTGGATTCCCTGGCAACTCCAAGGAACTCATCCTTTCCTTCTGAATGCCTTCATGTGTTCTAGGCACCATCCCGATGTGAGGATCCAGATGTAAGACACTTACCCTGCCACTATCAGGGCACACATGTTCATCACAAGGGGGAATGAAAACTGGGCAGCAAAAGTGAGATTTTGTTCAGAAATTACACATCTTAAAATACATCAGTTCCTCTATCCTGAGACAAAAATAGGTCATTTTGTGTCAGCAGCTAAATGCAGGATATCTGAGTGATGTGACACCCCAGGCTAATGCACCAAGGGGATGTCTAATGCTTGCACCTCCTAGGCTTTCTTCTGCAGAACGCACATTTTTGACACACTCATTTTGCTGCCATATGTAATACATTCAAGGAGAGGGGATAGGAATTTTTCTGTTAGGTTCTGTTACCCTGTATTGGAAGAATAATGGCATATTGCTTGAATGTTTCCCAAGAGAATGTTTTCATGTGCTTCTCGTATATTTCAAGCTCTAAATAAGAAGAAGAATGATGGTGGTGGTAGTGGTAGGGGCTGGTTAGTGAATCTCCAGTTTATTGATTCTGATCTTTG
Organism: Avahi laniger; assembly: GCA_963575035.1. NCBI lineage: Eukaryota > Metazoa > Chordata > Mammalia > Primates > Indriidae > Avahi > Avahi laniger. The sequence continues at coordinate 7,429 of CAUYSK010123411.1, forward strand.
TTGAAGCAATTGTTTATTTACATAAAAAAAACAAAGGATGCCAAAATTTAACAAAACCCCATGAGATTAAAGAGGACAAAAAATTAAAAGATGCCTTTTCCTCAAACTGTCTCAGAAAATCCAAAAGTTAGGAAATGCATACAGGTTTAATATGGTATAGCAATGGCAGTGTTAAAGTGCAATCCTATATGAGTTTACTATCACGGATAAAACACCCTAGGGGCAACTTCGGGCTTATCTTAATTTGTTTTGCATTGTTACAGCAGTATCCCTGAGACTGGGTAATTTATAAACAATAGCAATTTATTTCTCATAGTTCTAGGGGCCGGGAAATCCAAGATCTAGGTGCCAGCAGGTTTGGCTGTCTGGTAGGGGCTGCTCTCCGCTTCCAAGATGGCACCTTACTGCTGTGTCCTCTCAGGCAGAAAGTGAAAAGGCAAGCAAAGGGAACGCTGCCTGAATCTCCTTTTATAAGGACCAAATCCTGTTCATTTGCAGGAGACACATTCAAACCATAGCAGGGCTCAGTCAGAATGATATAACTGGGATTTATTGGTTTAAGTAGAGTACAAGGTACTTTGCCTATAACTTAACCCCTTAGAAATGGGTTGTCTTATTTTATAGATAAACAAACTGACACTTAAGAAAGTTTTAGTTATTTGCTCAAGATCATGTGACTGATGGCAGGGCTTGAAATTGGTAGAGCCTGAGTTTGGGGTGTGGACCCTGCTTTGTTATGTCCCTGAGTGCAAATGTTTCCGGTTTGTCAAAGCAGACTATAAAGAACACCGTTTATAAACAGTAGCCTGAAGGTCTAATAAACATGGCACTGGGTTTTACTACTAAACTTAATAAGAGGCATCTCTGGTTTCTTTCACTCTCTCCTTGTCCTTAATTCTCCCCTGTTCTTCCCAAAAGGAAAAATAAAACCCATGAGCACCGGGGATTAAAATGCTTGGTAATTGTTTTCCCCCTGTATAAATGCGGTGATATATAGTGAAAGTGTGAGAAGCAGAGCTGTATACTGCTGCCAAGAAATTATCTCTTAATGCATAAGGGTTACAAAACTGAATCAAGGAAGCCAAGGGTGGGAGCTCCATGTACTGTAATCCTAAAAACGTCGAATGCCAGCATAGTATTGTGGAAGAGGCCATTGCCATGCACCCGGGAACATCAACGGGAATATGTAATACAAGATTTTTGTGGAATGAGACTCACGTTGTAAGAACGTAAGTGTCGAGTTCTGCAGAGAACTGTTGAGAAGCAGCCAAAAAAGAGCTCATTGAATGATTGAGCTCTGGCCAGAATAAGGGAAAATTGGCACCTGATTTCATTAGGATGCAATAGCTATCCAACCATTGGATGCAGCCGTGGTTTTCATGAGGAGAACTGTAAGATCTCTGAGTGGTGTCTGAACAAGGGAGAAGTTTTGTGTTAGAGCCCATGTGTTCGTAACCAGCAGTGTTCTTTTCCGTGGAATGAATGTTTCCCAACACTCCTGTGAAAAATCTAATCAAATTAAATAAACATTTGCATCATCCAATGCATAGTCAAGTTTTATTGTAAAATTTATTAATGTGTTTTCATTTTCAAATGTGACCATTTTCAAACATTTTCAGTTGTTTTAACTCTTACTTTGCAAATGAGTTCCTTTGTGAAATGTGTGCATTTGGAAGGGTCTTTCCCCCCGTTTGGCTTTATAGCTTGCTTTGCTTGTTTACTTTATGTCGTAAACTAATTTTAACTGCCAATAAAAGTTTTAGCAATCCTATTTACATCTGAACAATGATGCAGCAATTTGAACCTATATTTTTTGCTGCGGAGTTGTCTAGTAAAAAGTTTATATGACTCTGCTGACTCTAATGGCTCAGATAAATTACACATTTATCTGTGTGTGTGTGTTTATATTTCTTTCTTCACTGCCTACACTTTTAGAACCCTATTCATCAACCTCAATTATATGGTTGTATTTGGACACTCTCTTTCTTTTCTTTTTTTTTTTTTTTTAAAGGAAAAATATAATTTCTATATGCTACCAGATGGGTGTGTTGGCTGTAAGATAAAAATCCCCAAAATACTTAAGAGGCCATCTGGTATCTTGGTAGGGTTTAGTCGATTAAGTTTTTGTGTATTGATTTTCAGTCTCAGCAGAGGTAATCTTACCCTCTTTGGATCTCTATACTCTAAAAGAAAAGTTGTAGTTTATATTTTGTCCCCTTGTTAATTTTTTTTCCTTTTTTTAGCAATTTCATACAAAAAAATCTGTGATAGATGGTAGCGGCTAATTATTTATGTCCTCATGCAGTTCTCAGTTGAACAGGACTGATGACGTTAGAGGACTAGACTTGGTTTGCAGGACACAGCTTTCTCCAGCAGGTAATAAAGGGTCCCTATAAGAATTAACCTTCCCTGTTTAAAGTATGCCCATCCCTTAGATGGTGCACATTGCCCCCTCTTTGGGTATGCAAATATCCGTCCCCTCCTCCCTCCTTCCCCCAGAGGCAAGGGCAACATACATAACCTAAACATCTGTACCCCCATAATATGCTGAAATAAAAAAAAAAATTAACCTTCCCTGGATTCACTGGTGTCGAGCTTGAAGCTAAGCAATTTCCGCACACCCACACGTTGGAAGTTTTTTTGCATGTATACATTGAACTTGGCAGGCCACCTGTTAATACAGCATCTCTTATATATCTTGGGCAGTGTTAGAAGCTTTATATACATCGATCCATGTAAGTTATACAAGAATTAAATAAATAGTACCATGGTCCTCATTCTGCAGAGCATGTTAGCCATTGGCAGGGCTGAAGTTGGAATTTTGTCTTTTGTGCCAACTCTCTGTTCCCTGACGGACAGCTCACTTGTGGGGCTTCTGCTTTGTTCCATGGACTGTGCTATGGTTAAGGGATGTTCAGAGGAACAAACGTTCCCCTTCTCTTGTTCCTCTAGAAATACTATTTAAGTACTGTTAATAATTTTTCTTGTCTTGTTTATACTTAAGTTAGGTCCTCAGGCTCCCCACTTCATAACAGTGTATGATTTTTATTGCAATAACTCTAAACAGTTTCTCAACCTGAACACTATTGACATTTTGGGGCCAGAAGATTCTTTGTTTCTGGAGCTGTCCTATGCATTGTAGGATGTTTAGTGGCATCCCTGGCCTCTACCCACTCGGTACCACCAGCATCCCCCTAAGTTGGAACAACCAGCGTATCTCCAGAGGTTACCAAATGTCCCCTGGGGAGCAAATGTGCCCCTAGTTGAGAACCATTCTTCTAAAGTAACTGCCAGCTATTAGTCACTTGGGGAAAGATCAGAAGCCTGCTTTGGCAGCTGCAGAGTCTCTGTCAAAGTGCCATGAAGGGGAGATTTACAACACAACTACTAGATATTGTGGGGGTAGGAGTTTTGCCAACCAACACATTTATAGTCATTATAGAACACTTTTTAAGTACATATAAGACAGGGGAAAGGCAACTTTTAAAAAAGTACTATAAGCAAAAAAAAAAAAAAAATTTAAAAAATCATCTCCACATCTAGAAATAAATGCAACTTGATGTCACTATGTTCTTGTAGTTTCCCCCCCATACACATTATGTACAGCAGAGACAAGGTGCACACACAGGGATAGTCGAGACATCCTGTCCGTGATGTTTTGCAATCTGCTTTTTGACTTTATATTGTGAACATGTCCCTGTTTCTTTAAATCCGCCTTTTCAGCATAGTTCATAATGGACAATACACTTGTGCCCTGTTGCTCATCATTTTTAACAGCTGCAATGGTAATCGTCAATGGACCACTGTCTAATTTTCTGTCATTTTGATGCTGGACATTTTGTTTCTGTTTTTTTCTGTTCTAAATAATACTTTGATTCAGTCCCAAATATTTATTTATACTGTATTATGTGCTGGGCACTCCTGTTTCAGATGCCTGGGATGGAACAGGGAGCAAAGCAGATTCCTGCCCTCGTGTGTCTTCCAGCCCAGCTGCGTACTGGCAGCCAACTCATTGCATATCTCTTTGCTTTGCTCTGTTGGGACTCATCGTGCCCTGCTATTTCTCATGTGTTGTCCCTACCCTTTCAACTTTCTTTGCTCATCAGGGAACCTCTTTGTGCGTTAGGGCCCAGCCTCTGTGAAAGGGAAGCTCTAGAATCTGCCGCCCATGAAATTAGAATTACCCTTGGCTCAAACTACTCCCAGTTTTCAAGTGGGAGCAATGCAGCACTTGAGAGGCACAGAGGGGGCATGGAATTACCTGTCCTTCTTGGGCTCTTTGACCTTGGTGAATTGCTTAATCTCTTCAGATCTCAGTTTACTCTTGTGCTGCTTGTTGTGAGAATTGGATCAGATGTGTGAGTAGCGTCTGCCATGGGGTCTGGGACACGGGAATCACTCATGAGAATAGAGGCTGCCCCTGTTCTTTACCCACCCACCCTTTAGAAAGTCTTGTGAGTTACCCTTTCTGTGAGTATCTCCTGCATGCCAGACTCTTGACATGTGTCCTCAAGTCTTCACAGCACGCTCAGGGGATGTAGCGGGGATTCTGTCAGGCTGGAGGCTCTGTGGGTAGGTGAAATACGCATTTATAATATCTTTCTGGTCTGCTGACCATTCTGTCCTGGGTTCTTGCGTGCCCCCCAGGGCTTCATGGTTTGAACTGACTGCTGGTGACAGAGGAAGCCTCACCCGGGCTTGCTTATTAATTTGTTGAGATGTGAGGCGAAGTCCTTGTCAACTAGTTGTCCTGCAGGTGGAATTGTTGGGCCTCTGGGTTCTGTGCCCGGCCCAGCCAGAGTTGTACAAGGGCACAGAGCTGCCTCTCGATCGGAAATAGATGTTTTCTCCTTCCCTCCTGTTTGTCCCTATTTCGTTACTGATTATTGTCTTCCCAGCATTTAACCATGTTTGTAAGTTACATTTTTCACTTATTTGTTGACCTGTTTATCATAGTCCTCAACCCTGTAGATTAAGATCTTCTGGGACTGTTATCAGTTTTATTCATTCTTGTATCACATGGTCCTAGAGCAGTGCCTGGCATATAGTAGGTGCTTAAAAATATGGATTGCATGAATGTTATCACTGAAACATCTCAGTCAAGGAATGTCAGTTACACTCAGTCATTTTTCTCAAAGATGTCTTCAAGTTACTTGTGCTAATGGATGGTTGCACGTTTTGACTGTTTCACTCTGAGGTATAGATACCATTTATTTCATGAAAGGATTTCCTTCCTAAGTGTGTGAACATCCCTCATCTGATGCAGAAGGCGAGGTGACACAGAAGTGGTCTTAGTCTCCCAGATTAGCAGATTTAGAATGGGAATGCTGCTCCAGTCCCTGAATAGTTAAGAGCTGACAATTCCACAAAATGAGTAATAACCAGTAATGCATTTTTTTTAGGAAGGAATCTTGTGATGGGTGAATTTCCAGAGGAAAGAGGAGACACAGTCTGAGACACCAGTGCTGATTACTTGGTACTAACGTCGGTCATTCTCCTTTGGCAACATTATTTTTAAAATTGACTTTAAGGGATTTCTTCTCCAAGTGTATTCTTGGTTCAGCCTTTTAACAGTTCATTTACTGGTTTTATTTGGTGGATTTGGGATTCAGAGTCTGTAGAATTCTGGAATGTTAATTTTGCTTTTTAAGAGATGGGTTGCCTGGGTCATGTCCAACATTCTTGTATATTGAAGACATTTCCCTTAGTTTCTTGTTCTTTGCTTTCTGCTCTCACATCCTTTAAATGTTTTTATTTATTTCCCGCATATTTATTTGCAAATATATGCCAGGCACCAGGATAGAGCAGTGAAAAAAACAGATCCCTGCCCTCAGCTTACATTCTAGGACGGGAGCAGAGGAGAAGAGATTCTTCTTCTCACCTACAGCAAGGTTTGTGGCTGAGATCCCCATAACAAAAGACAGATTAACAAGAGAAGAGTTTTACATCCTGTGGGAGCCTTTAGAAAAGAAGACCCAAAGAAACAAGGAAAACTGTATTTTCATGGACAGTGGTGCCAAAGTATGATGGGAGGACAGAAACAGCAAGGCCTGTGTGTTCAGTTTCTTCCTGGTGTCTCTGTATCTTCAGAGTTGAGGCCATTTCTTTCCTCCAGGTACAGGGAGGACTCCTGGAAGGAGGGCCTTATGATATCCTTTCAGGAGAAGGTCAGTTAGATTTATGACTGGCTTCAGGGCAGAAGGTGTGAAAGAAGATCAGAGAGACCTTCCTGCTTCTGCTGTTCTCTCAGATGCCAAGGTGCCATATTTTGAGGTAATGTGTCCTAATCCCCAGCACATGCTTGTAGCTAAATCATTATATATGTCTTTGATTTGTTTTCTTAGGCGTCATTGTCCCCTGGTATTTCCTATACATGCCATCCCCTATTCCTCCAACTTTCTTTGCTCAAAATGCAATCAGTTAATTAAAAATGAAATGAATTCAGCAAGCTTTAAAGCAGTTGTTCACTACTGAGCATTTAGATGTCCCTCCCTTAAAAAGTGCCATTGTCATGGCTACTGTGAGTGGAGGCTGGTTCTCTCTGTTCCTAAGTTGATCAATAGCAGGCATCAGCGGGGAAGATGCTTTGCACTTTGCTTGTTAAAAAGAGGGCTGCTGAGTGGCTGGGGTCAGCTTGGCTCTGGCTGTGCTGCTGTTGGTGACAGGAGCGTGCACTTGGACAGTGGTTATAGTGCTTCCCTGGGCACTCACACTGGGTGCCCTCCCCATGGATAGGCAGCTCCGTGAAGAAGAGGTTTGACAAATAAAAGAGCTCCAGGCCCTAGGATGAGATGCAGAGAGGACCTAACTCTAACTCCCAGAATTGGACGTGAGGAGTCTTCATGCACTATTCATCTCAAATCAGGTTATTCTTCCGACACATACTGGGCGGTTTGATTGGCTTAAAGCTCGGGCTGTGAAAGCTGCCAGAATGGGAATGTTCCGGCCTGGTCCAAGCAGGTACCAGCGCCTGTATATTTGGGGCTCATCACACTGCAGCAGGTCATTATGGATTCAGATGTCCCTGACAAAAGTGTCCCAGGAGAGTGACTAGGTGAGGTCCCAGGAGCAGGTACAGCGTTGAGGAGGCAGTGCGCAATCATGACTGAGAGCTCGGTTGGTCCTACAGTCAGGTAGCGATGGGTTCAAATACCAGCTCTGCCATTAACCAGTTTTTTGTGACCCTGGCAAAGTTGGATAGCAATTTGAGCTCATTTCTCCATCTTTAAAATAGGGATCCAATGTCTAACTTAGCTCCTCCCCATCTTCATCCCCATCACACTCTTACGTTCAAATCTTGTTTTCTTTCTGTCACTTATTCCTGTGATAAGTGTATGTTTTTAGTTGTTGTTTTTGTTTATTTGCCAGCCTAGGTAGGTTGCAAGTTCTTTGAGAGTCAGGGATTTGATTCATCTTGTTCACTGCTCTGCCTCAGCGCTCAGCACCTAATGAGTAAAGTATTTATAGGATGAAAGGATGAGTTTGCTAGAAGCTTGTCGTCATGATCTTGTGCTCCCTGGCCCATGTAATTTTTTTGGCCACAGCCAGGAAAAGATCGTCTTCAAGGAAGAGCACAGTATATGCCTGTAAAAGTTCTAGACCTTACAGATTTTGCCTACCATGCCCTGAGCACTTAACTCCTGAGTCTGTTTTCAGAGCAAGAATGCAACACTTGTTCTCACGGTTTGCTTTGGAGGAATGTGTTTGGGAATCGTTGCTGACAGCCTTCCACTCCGGAGCATGAGCTGTGCTGTATTTTCTCCCGCCCTGCCCCGTTCCCCTTTCTCAGACGGGGCCCCAAAGCCCCGCAGGGACATCCTGGGGCTCCTTCTCCCTGAAATCCTCACTGATCCCTGCTTTTAAGGGTTTTGAGCCATGGCCTGATGAACTTCAAAGACAGGATGCTGATTGTTTTATTCTTGTAGCTCCAAAGCTGTCAGTCTGATTAGACGTTCTCAGGGCTTCATATGGGCATACGAAATGTATGTTTTCTTTCATTGACAAAGGCTGTGATTGTGCAAGTCCAAACAGTGCTGCTCAGTTGAGTATTTTCTAGTTCAATTTTCGGGAGCTCTTGACTGACTGCATTCTGCTTCATTGGAGAAGAAGATGGTTTGATGAAGCTGTGTATGCTTCTTAAAGTAAAAAAGCCTTTGCAGGTTTCTCCAGACAGTGGGATGTAGCAGGAAGAACAGTCAGAAGTTAGGGATCTGGGTCCTGATTTTTTTGAGCATTCCTTTCCCCCCAAACCTTGGGCAGATAAACATTTTTTAAAAAACCTTCGAGTGCCAAGTTTCTTCTTTGTTTAAAGAGTATATTGGATTCAGTATGGTATAGCCAGTAGATTTCATTTTGATGTCATTGCTGATTAATAGGTAGAGACTGCTTAGAACACTGTACTGAGAAGGATTCTGAAGTCATGTCTGGGCCCAGTGGGAAAGTGTCATGATAGACTTATTACTTATGGTAACCTATTTTGGTAAACTATTTACTAGTCTTTTATTCCTGGATGTGATACAAAGTTTCCTTTAAAAAGAAATTCATTTAACTGGAAGAAATGAGTCGAATTTTAAAACTAAGAATAAATTAGAGTACAGGGGATATGTGGATATGGCAGAAACTTTGAACATACTATAAGAAAGAATGAAATTCTGGAAACATTGTTTTGGAGATTTTAATGCAATTGCGGTTGTGATTTTAAAAGGCAGTACAGGGATGAATAGCACATTGTTGGTAAGCTGCTTTTTTTTTGACCAGGAGGTAACTCTGAACCCGAAGTCTCTGGAAGCCCTCTCTGAGAGAGGACTTGTGTACAGGGTGTGAACAGCAGGGTAGAATAGCGGTCCAGAGTGTGGATGCTGAGGCGGATTGTTGGGGTTGGAGCCCCCTCCGCTTGCCCATGTTCACACTGTAGTGAGTGGTAAATGTATTTAGCTTCCCTGAGTCTCAGTTTCCCATTTGTTAAAATAAGGGCAATAATATTAATAATATCTACCTCATGGTGTTGGTACAAGGGTTAAAGGGGCCGTTACAGAGGAAGCTTCTAGAGTAGCACTGGTTCAGTATAACACAGCATCTGTGTGTTCACAATGATGACGACTGTTGGATGCAGGAAACCTTACACAGTTCGTTAAACGGGTTTCAACATTTTTCCCCCTCATTTTTAAAAAGGAGTGGTTGGCCTTCCTGATTGCTGAGATTACTGTGAAGTCTTATTTTTATAAAAGTTAGCTTTTAAAAAAATTTTTTTTTAAGAGAGAAGTTAGTTCTGGGTAGAGGAATAGGAAACCTTGACTTTGGTGAATACTTTTTCTCCTTTAGTGTCTATATGCTCTTTCTTGTGCTGTGTATATCTTATTTATCTAGCTGCCTGAGGCAGTTTAGAATATGTAAGCGTTTATGCAACTGAATATTTCTTAGAATTATAGCATCTCTGGTGAATGACTCTTCCTAGGCTGAGACATTTTATCATGCTATAAATACCAGAAACACCAGAAAATTAAAGAACAGTTTATTTCGTTTTTGTTTATACATTTTGCTCCTTTTATTTTTGCATTGAATAAAGAGCTTTGTTTCTTAATCACTTCTCTTTTTTTCTCCCTTTTCTTTGGAGTAAAGGGGAGGTACCAATTTGTGCATAGATACAAGCATTCTTACATCAAGGGTGCAGCCCTAAACACAAAAACCCAGCACCTGTAAGCTAGTTTTGAAATGCGATTGTGGCAAAAAGAAAAATGATTTTGGTTTAAGGATAGCAATCTGTCAAAAAAACTCAAAAAACAAACCTAATCCCTTATCATTTCTTTTCAAATGTTGATAACTTAAATTTTAATAAGCACCAGTCTTAATGCCTCATCATGTATGATTTTCTTTCTTTATTACTACATGCTTTGGTGTATCTGGTCTGTTGACTAGCTCTGGTTAGCAGAGCAGCAAGCGGAAACCAACACTATTTCACCTTCCGGCTTCTCAGTTTGTAGTCAACTAACCCGAGTTCTGCTGAAGACCTGATCTCTTCTCATCTTGGAGGGGCTTATTAGGTAGCAGTCATTTTAAAATATGTCCACAAATTCCTTGATATTCCTTCTTTCAAAAGCTGGGGTTTAATTCTCCTGTTAACTATGGGCTGGACTTAATGTCTCACTTTTAATGAACATTAATAAAGTAGAAGATTCTTACAAGGTTATTGTAAGGCTTAGAGCTAGTGTGTTCAAAGCACCTACTACAGTAGGCAGGCCTGTATTTTTCACCATCTTCAGAGTGAATTCTGGTTATGATGGTCAGAAAATGGATGTGAAGTTTTGATCATGTACTTTACGTTTTGGCAGAATTAGTCCTGAGTAATTCAGTTCCTTAAGTCGTCAGTGATGAATTCAGAAAATGAACTGTTGGATTTGCCTTCACATCTGGATCTTATTAAGTGGATTATTGCCAAGTTCCCACTCTACATGCTCCTTGCAGTCAAGCTAATGTCACGCCCCTCTCATTTCCAAGAAGATAGCGTTACAGTTGTGAGTCAGAGTCATCTAGCAGGAAGCCACATTCCTGGGACTCGCAGAGGGGGTGGGTGAGAACAGAGCTCTAGATCTGAGGGAAAGTCACGCCTTGTCGCATAATCTTCAGTACAAGAGCATGTCAAAATTATTTGTTTCTTTCACTGCGATGGTTCCAGCAAAGTAACTTTGTATAAATCTGGATGTTCAGTAAAAACAATTCAGTTCTACCTCTGTGCTGTAAATAATACTTACCGGTGATAGTTTTGGGTTTAAAAAGGGCATTATAGGAAGATATTGAGTAGGAAGTTTTTATCTGAAGGGTTATATGAAGTTAAGGAATTGGACATCTCATGTTTTTGTTTAGATTTTTTTTTTTTTGGTACCACTGGCAAGTGGAGTTTTCTGATAAATCTTAGTGCTTCTACCGGTATTGCCCCTGTTTGAATAGGAGCCCTCACAAGGGCATTCATGGTTAATGTCAGATTTTGTTCTGTTTTGTGCTTCTGGGCTGTAATCTGAGCTGAAATGCGGAGGAAAGGAAATCTTGTGTAGCAGGTAGGGAATAATGTTGATATCACACGTGCCTACCTTTCTGGCATTTAAAACTAAAGGCCTAGAAGAACTAAGAAATGAGATCCAAGAAATATATGATCTGGCCCTCCGTGCTACTTGCTATGTGTATATTTTCACTATTTTCTTCCTGGAAATATGGTTTTAAATCCATTGCACAGAGTCAGACAAATGGGTTTGTTTGAGTCAACGGTTCTTTTACAGAGATGTGTCGAGAGTTTATGGAGGCTGAGAGTTATCTCCCAAGACTGGGCCAAGTGGTGACCTAAAAAGTCCAAAGCAAAGATACTGTGTGTTTTTTTCTTTTTTTAAATGAATAAATAAATACATGCATACATACATTAAAGATTTTGTTTTTCTAAAAATGAAATACGCATCTGAAACTCTTTCAGTCGGAATTTTACATATGAATTTGAGAGGTCCAGAAAATGAAATAAAATTAGACTTACATTGGAAAGGATTAGAATTCTGGCTCTTAACGCATTCATTCATTCATTCATTCATTCATTCATTTATTTGCCAAATGAGATGGGTAATTATACTGGGAAGCAGAAAGAGATGGCTGCGTATCTTACTCAGTAAATAAAGAATGATATTAACCTCTCCAGAATGCTGGTGACGATTGAGTTTGGGCAGAAAATCCTATAAAGGAGAAAGAGCTGCGGAGTGTAATAAACTCCCAGGTGCTCCATAAAACCCCTGTTCCTCTTGTGCTGGCTGGCGAGGATCAAGGGCACTGCCGCGGAGCCGCTGAAGGCTCCTCACTGGTGCGAAGGTGATGAGATTTCTCTTCTCCCGCTATCTGCTGTCTGAATTATTTCTGGGCCCGACAGAGGTGGGGGCTCTGATGTGATAGCAGCTCAGAGACTTCGGATATCTTATTTCCCGTAACTTAACCCTAGTCTTCATTTGCCAGATAAACTCCACTTCTGCCAAGGGTGTGCGGTAAGCCCCACAAGCTTGTGTTCGGTTCTCTGCTTTACTTTGAGGCTGTGGGGCCTGGCACAGGCAGCCTGACCTCTCTGTGTCATCTTTGATGGCACCTGCTGGAGGACAAAAGGAAAACCAGGCTTTGTGGGGTTGTTACGAAGGTGCAATGAGACGATAAACACCAAGTACCTGGCAGGTGGTTTGACTGTTACTGGTTTTCTCTAAGTCAAAGGCAGGGCTTCTCAGCCTCAGCGCTGCTGACATCTGGGCTGGACAAGTCTTTGTCGTGCAGGACCTTCCTGTGCATTCCGTTGGGTGTTTAGCAACATCCCTGGCCTCTATCCCAGATGCCGGTAGTACACCCCTCCTTTCTGTGGTACTAGAGATGTCTCAAGGCACATTTGTCCCTGACTTCTTGATAGAAATGTACTTAAGAAAACCTGATGTCTGGTTGTTCCTTTGTTCAAAAAAGGTGTAGAGCGTGGAATGAATGGGTGACTTCAATTTAATAACCGCTTTTACATTTAGTAAAGAAATTATATAATTATAGTGCCCCCACACCCCCACCATTCATTGAATTGTTGACTTGAAAGGTGCTTTTAAAACTTAGGCCCATTCATCTACTCCTTCCTGTTTGTGTTGCCTTAAACCAGCATTCATCACTTTAGGATGGGCTTGGGAAACAAGAGCTGAAATGGTCTCTGATGACCCCAAATCATAATAGAAGAACTCAAATCCTAAGTAAACCACAAGCGCCTTATGAATAAGCTCAACACTGAAATGCCTTCCCAACAGTATAAATTTGGATTGCATAAGCTTATATATTGGACTTGACATTTTAACCTCTCTCTATATATTTAAAAATTTCTGTTTTTAAGATGCATAGGCATTAGCATAGAGATAGAAAGAAAACTTATTTCTAACTTTTCCTAGAAAGTCTGGCATCTTTGACATAACCATAACAGAAAGAAACAAATATGTATTTGGCACTACTCGTTCTGGATAATGACATTAATCATATTAAAAAATAATGCTTGCAGGCCACCCGTGGTGGCTCATGCCTGTAATCTGAGCACTTAGAGAGGCTGAAGCCGGAGGATTGCTTGAGGGCAGGGGTTTGAGACCAGCCTGGGATACATAGAGAGACCCCGTCTCTACAAAAAATTTAAAAAATTAGCCAGGCACGGTATGGAGTTACTATAGTCCCGGCTACTGGGGAGGCTGAGGCAGGAGGATCCCTTGAGCCCTGGAATTCAAGGTTACCATGAGCTGTGATCACGCCACTGTACTGCAGCCTGGGCAACAGAGTGAGACCCTGTCTCTAAAAAAAAATAAAAAATAATACTTGTAGCAAACTTACATACAACTTAATGTATTCCCCCTACTACTCTAAGGACTTTTCCTATTTTAATTCATTTGCTTCTCAGAACAATCCTATGTTACAGTTCTCTTATGCCTGCCTCTCCCTCTGCATTTTATATACAAAGAAACTGAAGCAAAGTAAAGTAAAGTAGCTTGTCCAGGATTACCTGTTAATGAATGTAAGCCTGGCTGCTAGTATTTAACTTCATTCTGCTGATTCTAGGACTTGATTCCCAAGTCCAGTGGTTGACAAAACGTGGCCCACAGGCAAATATTTGGCCCACTGCCTATTTTTGTAAGTAAAGTTTTATTGGAACACAGCCTCTAGTATGTGGCTTATTGTCTCTGGCTGTTTTCTTGCTATAACAGCAGAGGTGAGTGGTTGTAATGGAGACCATATGGTTTGCCAAGCCTAAAATGTTTGCTGTCTGGCTCTTTACAGAAAAAGTCTTCCCACTTCAACACAAGAGCATTCTCATCCATAGATATAGTTAAGAAAGGTAGGAAAATTAAAAAAAAACTTTCATAAACTTTCAAATAGATTTAGTTAAAATTCATCTTATACAGTGAAGGTCCAAGTATTCGGTGCTATTCTCGGTGTTACGATAGATGTTAAAACATTTATAGGACACCCTTTGTCCTCAGGGTATTTGGGAGAGGGGAAGGGAACAGATAAACACTTGAAAAATAGGAGAGAAGCCTGGGCCATAGCAAGACCCCCATCTCTACAAAAAAAATTTTTTTTAAATTAGCTGAGTGTAGAGGTAAGCGCTTCTCATCTCAGTTACTCAGGAGGCTGAAGCAGGAGGATCCCCTGGACCCAGGAGTTGGAGGCTGCAGTGAGCTACGATGATGCCACGGCACTCTAGCTCAGGCAACAGAACAAGACCCTGTCTCAAAACAGTTAATTAATTTAAAAAATGTTCTAAAAATGGGAGAGAGCATGGCAAGACAGATTGGTGGACGTTTGTGCAATTAAGGTGTCGCAGAAAAAGAGTGTGGACAGTATTATTCTACCAAGTGGGGCTTTAACTTGCAAAATTTGAAAATAGCACTCTTAAAGTTTACATTCTACTTGTGTTTTTCTGCAATAGCTTCAGAATAGAAACTGACAGGCCCATTTTTATCAGGCTCATTTTTATAGAAAGCAAATGGCAATGTGTGGGTGGCTCCTCATAACACAGCAACTCAAGGTTAAGTAGGGGGAGACCAAGAATTGAGTTTCTTTCGTCAAATGAGAAATTATGCAAATTTTACAAAAAGTATTAGAGGGAACGTGTAAGGCTTTAATTGGTTTTATGAGTGTATCATTTTTTAAAAAAAGGTTACTTTGTGAACATTACCCTCTGCTGAACATTGTAGGCACTTCCTGAAGTTTAATGAGATCTTGGAGTAGAATAACAACAAATGTGACTCTCAGCTATTTTCAAGAGATGGTGTTATCCTGGGCTAAGAGTATGTTCCAGTAAGTCCGTCGTTTCTTGGGATTCACTCTGCTACACATGCTCTTCTTTGTCTGAAATTATGATGAGCTGCAACATAAAGCCTTTTGCTCACGCCAAATTCGCAGAATACTTATTTAGTACACACTAAATCAATGGTGCCCCAGTTTTAAAAGCTCATTTATTATACCGAACTTTAGTTAATATAGAAATGCTTTATAATTACAATTTTGTCCCCTGGTGAAACTAATACTGTGCTTTGCATTTTTATTATTGACATTTTTCCCAGGCCATTGTGCGCACAGGATGCTGGGCTGCTCTGTAGGACTGGTTATTTTAACTTAGATTTTTGCTTGAGAGTGGACCAAGAGTGCATAGATCAAAACGAAAAGTATGAGCAGAAGTGTTTGTTTCAGGCAGAGATTTTTTCAGTGCCTCATTTCCTGTGGGGGTCGATGGGTGATTTTTGTGCCTTAGAGCTTGAGGCTCATGAGTGTTCACTGAGATCCGGAATCACGCCAGAAGGACCGATTTCAAATAATGCACCGTGCTCAGATGCTGGTACCATATTGAGAGGCTCTAGTGATGACAGCTCAGTCAGTCACACCTGCAGCCACATGGTTTACTCTGGATGGATAAAGATGGGAGATGCTCTATGGGAGCATCTTCTCCTCTCTCTCTTATCCTTCTTTACTCCTCTTCCTGGACCTTACAACCACTGTTAATTACAGTTACATGTGTTTCAGGCAGTCAATTTAAGTTTACTATTGGACCCCCTTGCTTACGTTTTGATTTTTCTTCTCTTTTAAAGCGAGGAATTTCCTGCTTGAAACCACATTACAAGGTCTATCTTAACATTCTGTAGGACGCGCATTACTTTTTATGACATGTGTCCTCCATCGCTGCAAGGATCAGCTGTACTTCGGACAGCCTGAGAAGGGAGTGTGGCATACCCTGGCGCTGTGGCTGACTGGCTGGGCATCGGCGTGGTGACAGGCAGGATGAGGAGGTGTCACAGACCAGAATGTGTGTCGTCTTCGAAGGCAGGTGGAGATCAAGAGGTGCAGTCACGTGGGGCTGCTCTTCTCCTGGAAGAGGTGGCTTGATGGGGCGGTTGAATTTCAGTTCTGGAGTCCGGCTGACCTAGACTTCTGTCCGGATTCTGGCTCTCTGGCTGTTTGACCTTGGACAGCTTTATTCAACCCCTTTGAACATTAGTCTCCTTGTCTCTTTGATGGGAATAAATACCTGCTTTATACACAGCCTCTTAGGAAGGTGTTGAAAAGCCCAGCTCTGGGCCTCGTAGGCAGTAAATGCTGAGTGTTAACTTTTCTTTAGTTGAATGTGAACTGATTGAATTGCATCGGGACTCGGTATGTAGTCAGTGGCTTATGTTCAAAAACTTGGGAAGACCCAGGAGGGGGTTGACTTATCCTCAAATCAGGTTCTTTTTGAAAATTTGCTAATTCTTTCAGGCCAGCAAGGTGTCATCGAAGGATGTCTTCAAATTAACTAGTTCCCAGGGGTCTTAAAATGTCATCGTGGTTTCTGTACATACCTGAGTTATTCTTAAGAGCACCTTGCCTGGTAGGAATCCATTCTGTGATATTCGTTTAAATTATGTTACAGCGCATTGCGGACTTGTAATCTGTTTTCAAAATGGTATTATCGGCCCCATATTGATCAGCGCCACATCTTTTCCTTGCTTATCTCTGCTTCCCATATGGTCATACTCCAGAGCTAGACCCAGAGCAGACCCTCTAACTCATTAACCTCCCTGACACAAAATATAAACCTTCCAGAAGGGTACTAGCTATGGGAGGCAGAGTGTTTAAAATCTCTTTCAGCTTCACTGCAGTTTCTTGAGCTTCGGTCACAGGCATTAGATTTGGTGCAAATTTTCAAAACATTGTCGTGGTTGAGTTTGTGCTGTCATTTGAAAACTATCACTTCTTTGACATGTAATTAAGTAGAACCACAGGAAAGAGGCCTTCATTGACTTTTTTTGTGTGTGGTGGCCATTAAAATCCCAGCTCTTGGTAGGCTTGCCCTGACTTGGGGACAGATGTCAAGTAGACACCCCACGAGGGTGTAGGTGGTGCTTACGCTGGCTTAGGTTGAGAACATGATTCAATTTGAGAATATGAGAGTGCTCATCTCT